>PVLA01004932.1:147493-160999 GCA_004027455.1 Hydrochoerus hydrochaeris
CCCTCACCCTTCTGCGACCTGTGCCCGCCTCACGGCGCCTCGGTGCGCGGTCTCCACGGGCGGCAGGATTTGCCTCTCTTTGGCCGCTGAATGACCCTTCTCAGCGCTGTCCCAACGCTCCTCGTCTCCTCATCTGCCGGAGGTGATTTCCCAGGACTCGTCTCTAGGCCCGTGCTTTTGTTTAGCTATTTCTGATTTTTGTGCCTGTGTGGCACTGGGGATTGAAGCCAGGGCGTTTGCTTTGAGCTACATTCCCAACCTTTTTTATTTCATTTATTTGCTTTTGGGGGACAGACAAGGCCTTGCTAAGTTGCCCAGGCTGGCCTCCAACTGGAAATCCTTCTGCCTCAGCCTCCCAGAAATCTGAGCTTACAGGCATGGGCTACCACGCCTGGCTTCTAGTTTGTTTTGAAAGATACACATTAACTTTTCTTTTTAAACTTAAAAATTATCTAGTAAAGTTTATTTTTAGAAAATGCTTGACTGAACTTTTGTAAATTTAAATTTAGTGGATCGCACAAACGCGACAGCTAAAGCCTGAAGAACAGCAGTAAAGGAGCGGAGAGCGCAGCGCTGATGAGGGTGTGGAGTGCGGTCCCCAGCGCCCGGGCAGCCCCCACTGTCCGGACAGCCTGGGACCCCTGGGAGCAAGAGGCTGCCGCCTTACACCTTCGCAGCAGGGCAGAGGATGGGCCATGTGCGGCCTGGCCTCGGTGGGTAGTGGCCGTGCCATTTCTAGTTTAGACTACGGTGTTTAAAGCTGCCCGCGGCACTTTCGTAGCTGTTGTTGCGCGGCTGTATGTTCCCACTCTCTCCCAGGGGCCTGGTGACTAACGGCCAGATGGATGTTTAACTGTCTAAAACTGTAGCAGACTGTTCCACAAAGTGGCTCAGCCCCACCCTAGAAATACCTGAAAGATGGAGCTGTTCCTAAGCTTTGCGAGTAATTTGCGGTATTGTTGTTTTAATGTTAGCCGTCATCCTAAGTCTGAAGCGGTCCGAGGTGGTGTCAGAGGCTTCTAAATGGCATGTGTATGTGACGATGTGCCCAAGGGCTCTGTCCTGCGTGTGCGTGCATGTGTGCATATCCTGTGTTACACTATGTATTGGAGATCTTTTCTCCCATTCTCTGACTTGGGTTCTTTTCCTTAATGTATTTGTACTTTTTCACAAGCGGCGTGTTCCCTATCTTGATGACATACATAATGAGCTTTCGGGTTTATTGTTTCTCATGTCTTCTCTAAGAAACCATCCCCTACCCCAAATCTAGAGAAAGGCAGTGTTAGCCGTTCTTGATTTCTGTAAAACTTTAAAGTGTTGATTGAGCTCTCACCGAGCCCGTTTATTAAACCAGGGAGAGCGGACATCGCAGGAACCCTGACCCCTGACCCCTCCAGTCCACGAAGAGCGTGTGTACTTCCCTCTGAGTCCTTAGTGACTCTCAGTGGTGCTTCAGAGTTTCCGCGGAGGGGTTCCATGGATGCTTCGTTTTATTTTTCTAAATGTGCCTGATGCTATTATCAACGTGATTCTTCGAGTTTCCATTTTCTTGCTGCTGCTCTAAAGGCCTGGAGATCGCTGTGGTCAGCAGATTGACCCGGTCTCCCGCCTCCTTACAGAAACTACTTACCAGGGTGAAGCACTGTGCTCCGCTCTGAGAGAGCTGTTGATTTTCCTGTGACAGCTGTGTTTGAACGTGAAGTAGTTTCGTCTCCCCTGAAAATCACCCCCTGCCTTTCCTGCCCCTGCCCCTTCTGGCCGAGTCTGCAGGACCACACATCCTGCCCAGGTCTCCTGTGAGCGGTCAGAGCCCGGCCGGGCAGGAAGCAGCACCCAGCGTGTCACCCCTGGGTGCAGTGCCAGTTGCAGACCGCTCTGCAGGAGCTGCCAGTAGGCCGAGGGACGCTGCTCCTGTTACCGGCTACCAGCGTCTTCGTTAGCAAAGATGCTGAATTGGTGCAACGTCCTTCCGGATCTCTTGGGACTATTGTAAGAGCCCTCCCTTCATTCTTTTCACACGAGCTGGCTGAAGTCTGGATGTTAAACCCGAGACTTGGTGTATTTCACAGTCACCTGTTGGCAGGTTCATTTACTAACTGTTCATTAAGGATTATTGTTTTATTTGTCTTGGTGAAGGCCAGGGCCTGTGTTTTTCAAGGTTTTTTTATAATGCGAGCAAATCACATTAAGCTGTGTCTTCTGAGGGATTTGTCTGTTTGACATACATGTTACTGACAAAATTCTGGTCAGAAATTGATTATGACATTTCAATTCTGTAGGATGTGTAGCAGCATTTATTCTTCTATTTTTTATAAGGATATAAAAACTTTTAACATTTCTTGATCAGAGTTGTTGGCATTTAAAAATTTATTAATCTTTTCCAAAAAAAACACGTTTGACTTTTAAACTTTTCTAATATTTGTTTTCTAGTAAATTTGAAGTCATGCTTCAAATTTATAATTTTCTTCCTTCTATTTTAAATTTAACTTTCTCTTCATTTTCTTGGTTCTTAAGGTGGAATTTAGATATCCAATTTTTAAATCTTCTTTGTTTCTAATATTAGCATTTAGAAGTGTAGATTTCCAAGAAAATTCCACTTTTGCCTGCAAACTTTTGTTTCACTTTCATTATGACAAAGTCTGAAAAATATTTTTCATTTCCCTTGTAATTTCTTTTGCTCATGTTTTATTTAAAAGTTCAGAGGATACAAGATCAACATACAAAAATCGATTGTGTTTTCATTAAATACAACAGATAACTCCAAAATGAAATTAACTTAACAGTTTCATTCACAATATTCCCCAAAGATAAACACTCAGAAATAAATTTATCCAAAAAGGTAAATGACTTGGACAATTATATTTATAAAATATCACGGAGAGAAATGAGACCTACAGATGTGGAGGGAAGTTTCATACCCATAGACCCGAAGCTTCGGTGGGAATTCTCCCCAAATCCTTGCCCAAATCACCGAGCGCCTCGGATCTCCGTAGGTTTCCGGTTAGAAATGGGAAGCACGTCCCAACGCACAGGAGACTGGGACAGAAATTAGAAAAGAAGCTGGAGGTCAGATACAACTCTGCTTCAAGACTTAGTTTAGGGGTCGGGGATGTAGCTGAGGGACACAGCGCCGGCCTGGCAGGTGTGAGGCCCTGAGTTCAGTTCCCAGTACCAAAACAAACAAACAAACAAACAAACAAACACTTGGCTGAAAGCCAGGATAGCAGAGACTGAGTGACTTGGATTAAAGGCAAAGCACACAGGAGACGGAACAGGGCAGTGCAGCCTTGCAGTTCCGACCACTGGGGTTTTGACTGGAGGGTCAAGATAATTAAACACAGAAAAGAAAGGTCTTTAAAAAAAAATTAAGGGTCAGGAGTTTGGCTCAGCAGCCTAAGTACCTGCCTGGCAAGTGCAAGGTCTTGAGTTCGATCCCTGGTACCAAAGGAAAAAAAAAAAGAAAAAGAGAGGCCTTTTTAGGAAGAGGCACTCAGAAAAAAGGATGAATTTATATATATACAGTTAAGATAGCTAACATCATTGTGGTACTAATTCTATTAGTTCTTGAACAAACCAGTTAACATTCATAGGATTAGATCAATTTTGCATGTCTGTGTCTGGTAATCTGAGTAGCTCTTTTGAAGATAAGTATGCAAAATAGCAACCTTTGTTAAGCTCTTACCATCTTGTTTTAAAAGCCTATATTGTTATTGTTTTGGGTTTTTTGTTATTGCTGTTTATTTGTCTCTTTTATTTCTAGTTTTTCTTGTATTTGTTTTGTTTTGTTTTTCCCTTCTTTAAAATTAAAAAAAAAGAGGTGCTCGGACAATTGCGTGTCTACAGGCACAAAACGGGTGAGCTTTGGCCCCTGTGCCATACACAAGAGTTCATTCGAAATGTATCATACTCAGCTACAGAAGCTAAAACAGAAACTTATGTGAAAGTCTCTGACCTTGGGTGGTCAGAGAGCTCTTAGACCTGACAGCAAGACATAAAGTGGTAAATGAGACCCCATGGAAGTGGACCGGGGTTTTAGCTCAGTGGCTTAAGCGCCTGCCTGGCAAGTGCGAGGTCGTGAGTTTGATACCTGGTACAAAAAAAAAAAAAAAAAAAAAGTGAAACTTTGGTCTTTAAGAGACTGCTAACAAAATGAAAGCTCTGGCCACAGATGGTGTAAAAATATTTACAAATCGTGAACTCTTACAACTCAGTAATAAGAAGATTAATGAATGGTCCAATGAAATGGTGGAGAAAGCATGGAACAGACATTTCACCAGGAAGCCACGCCCTTGGCCAGGAAGTGGGTGGGTAGACAGCATCATTCATCATCAGGGTGACAAGGAGGTACCCCTGCATCTCACCGGAGGACACAGACATCTCACCCGAGGGGCTGGAGTGGCCGAGGACGTGAGAGCTGGACTCCTCCTTAGACCACACCCAGGGACGCCCAGGGACGGTCACTTTGGGAAGAGGCAGACAGTTTCATTAAGGTTTAATGTGTGACTCAGCAGTGTGACCCTTCAGGACCTGCTCAGGGGAGCTGAGTCCCACACGAGGTACGGATTGCTACGAGCTTGGCAGCACATTTACCAGAACCTTGTCCTGGTCCTGTTCCCACTGCGGTACAGAGTGCCGGTGGCAGCTCGGTTCACTTAGCTCGCCATGTTGGAGATGCCGTGCCTGGTAGGGCTGCTCCGTCTGCCAAAGTCACCCTGTACAGGTCGTCTTCTCTTCCAAGGGACCTGCCTCTTACGTCCCCACCCACTCAGGACCTCCGTGTGGGGTCACAAAATCTGGGGTGGAAGGGCGCCCTCAAAGCTCAGTCCGGCCACAGCAGGCTCCTGCATAGAATCAGCCTCAGTGCCACCAACTGGCGATGGATACAGAACATGGGGTACAGAACATGGGGTACGGCTGCAGGATGGGACATTATTCAGCGGTTCAAGTGACAAGGCACGACTGCCACGCACTGCACCACGGAGCAAATGAACCTCAAAAGCATTGCTTGAAGCAAAAGGAGCCAGATGTGGAGGCTGCACATTGCGAAACTCCACCCTCACAGGGCAGCAGAGAAGGCAGATTCCGGGAGCCAGAGCCGGAGACTGAGCCGGAGCCGGAGACAGAGATGGAGACCGGGCCAGGGCAGGTGGCAGAGAGTGATGCAACCCAGGCGGCGGCAGGAAAACCCATGAAGCCCAGTGTTAACGTGGATTGAGGCAGTGTCTGCATGGCTCTAGGAGTTAAAAGACAGAGAGAAAAGAGTTGCTAAATTTCCAATTATTGGGGTTTTGGCTTTGGGTTTTTGCTCAGTATTGATTCTAATTAAATTTTCTCGGGATCACAGAACACACCACACAGGATTTTATCTTCTGTAATTTCTCGGCCCATGCTCCAGCCGCTGGATGTTCTACCCCAGCGACCACTTCCCGGCAGCTGGAAAGGACACGCTTTGTGCCTGATACGGTTACCGAGAGCCACGAGGTGAGCCTGGCGGAGAGGCTGCACACGTCTGCTGTGTGCTTCTGTGTTTGGAGAATTCCTTTTATTTTATTCTTGCTGTTTGTCCCGTGGGTTATGGAGACATACAGTTTTCAACTTCCAGCCTCAAGTGTGGACTTTCCCATTTTCTCTTGTCAGTGTTTGACGTATGTTGCAGGGCACTTGCTCACTGTCCCATATGTTACTGTGACATCTTTAGCATGTCCCCACCCCCTTTTCATGAGTGTTTCCCTAGTCACAGTGCTGGGGGGCTCCTCTGTGGTCTCACGTTGCTGCAGCCATACAGAGTTATTTTTTATTTTATAAAGGAAAAGAAACAATGATACAGAATTTCAAAGCAAGCTATAGGAAACTAACACCATTTAATGTATTGCTTAGTGTTATCTTCAAATAGTTGCTCATTGAAAAAAATGGTTTGTGCTTATATTGTTTGATCAATAATTTTTATGTTTGCTCTTTTCATAGTATATGTTTTCTCCAAATTTTTACTCTTCAATTATTTGTCTTTATGATTAAATGGTTTCTCTTGCGTATTGGAGAATCTTGCTTTTCTAGGCATTGGAGATGGTAGTCTCTACCTTTTTAATTGGGGTATTTTTCACATCTATATTTCGTGTTATCATCTCTAGACTTAGGCTGATTGTATCCTTCGTGCTCTTTCTTCCCTTTCGCTTTTGTTCCTTTACTTTTCTTTCCTGCTTTCCTTGATCAAACACACTGTAGAATTTTAATTTTATTTCTCTGTGTCTCTGTTCTATTTTCTTGAGGTGGTGTTTGTAAACGGGGGTCACTATATGCATCTGTAACTGGCTACGCTTTAAGAGATGGTATTAAGCTATTCCCCATCCAGTTTGAGAGCCCCACGGCCACTGCATCCGGCGCGAGCCCCTCCTGTACCCCGCTACCATTGTCGCGCACGCCACACGTTACAAACCCCACTCGCAGAGCTTTTTGTTCTCAGTCACTGCCCCGAATGCTCTGTCCCTCTCTGCGTCCTCCACAGCAGCCTGGAGGACCCTCTAGTTCCGCTTCCTTGGTGATGCATGCTTCCGGCTTTCTTTTGTCAACTTTGCCTTTACTCCCACTAATGTCGAAGTGTATGTTCCTGGTTGCACATGAATTTCTTTCTCTTCCAGTTTCCTCTGCATTTCTGGGGACAGTGGGGTCACGGTCCCTTTTATCTTTTTATTCTGAAGGCTTTCTCTTGATTGTGACTTGCATCTACTTGCAGGTAGTGAGATAATACGGTTCTCTCTGAAATGCCTCTTGCCTGGGGCTCATTGACCTCCTTGAGTTTAATTTCTGTCTAACACAGGAAAAACTTCATAATTTTTAAAGGTATTTTTATGGTTTGGGTCTAGATGTCCTCCCAAACCCTCATTTGGTTATTGGTGGGGCTGTTTCAGAGGTGGCTGGATGTAAGGTGTGCGCCTGGGACTGCCTCATGGTGCAGTGCTAGGATCAAGGGCACTGGGGTTAAGGGTGCGAGTGCTGCCCACCCTGAGTAGCCGGGATAGGACATAAGGCACAGAAAGAGCTGTGGTCGTCCCTTGCTGCTTTGCTGCCTTCTGCCCACCATGAACTCTTCTCCTCAGCGATGCCCCTCTGGCATGTGCCATCTTGCCTGGGAGCCAGCTGATTATGGCCCCAAATCTCTACAAACTGTGAGCAGAATAAATCTTTCCCCCTTTAACTCTGGGTGTCAGGTATTTTGTCTCAGCAAAGACAGAAAACTGACTAAGACAGATTTGTCTGGACCCACTTTCTCCCTCCCGCTGAAAGTTCAAATGCGCTCCCTCAGTGTCACCTGCTGGGTCCCTCAGGCTCTGCCAGCACTCTCTCAACGGTGACTGCTTGCTCTTCACATTTGGGTTCCGGCCTCTGAGTCTTCAGCGCCTGTTCCCTCTGCAGCCCACAGTCTCTCCTGGTCTCCCCAGTGAGGGGGCTCCTGGGACAGAGTCCCGGTTGGGTGGTTTCCCCAGTATTTGCTCCCTGTGGGAGTCATCGTTCGCTCTCCTCACTTCCGTCCCTCACACCAGATCACAGTGCGTGTCAAATGTGGAGATTTAAAGCCATCTGTGGCCCCCACATCGCAGCCCTGGGCCTCCCCTGCCCTGACAGCTCTCCCTGTGGCCATGGCCAGTGTGTCCGCTTGTCCTCCTGGCCATGAGTGCTGCTTCTGCACTCCGGGAACCCTGGCGATGTGTTCCCAGGGAGGGGACTGTGCCTTTTCCCGGGGGTTGCTCTTCTGTGTTTTACAGCTGGACTGGGCTGTGAGCCAGGCTTCCTTGGGCTTTCTTGCACTTAGTGGCTCCAGGTCCTGGCGCTGCAGGATCGACTTGGCCTTTGCTGAGGTCCTTCTGGGTCCGAAGTGTAGGCGCAGGGCAACCTGTGAGACTCTGCTCTTGCCATAGTGGAGCACACAGCCTCCGGCCCCAGGTCCCTGGGGTGCAGGTCGCCTTCTGCAGGTGCTCAGCGCATGTTTGTAACCAATCCTGGTGAGGAGCCCACCTGTCCCAGCCTCAGGCTGGGCACCTTGGGCACCATGTCATGGTGACCCGGCCATGACCTGGACGGGCAGGACGGCCACCGTGCAGTGACCAAGCAGGTCTGTACCCCAGGAGTTTGGGGACCTGGGTGGCTACCGTGGGAAGAGCTTCCCTTCCTCCCCCGAGGACGGCCCCGGCAGTGCGTGTGCCTCTCATGGACTCTGCAATGTGGCTTTCAAGAGCAGTGGCTCTTTCTGGGTCCCCCGCTCTCCCTTCAGTGTGGAAGATGCCACCTCTGGCCCAGCCCCGCACTCCCCGCATCTGCTCTCCTGCCAGCTGCCGTGCTTTCCTGCTGCTTCTCAGAGCTCCCTGTTGGCTCGCTGTTTTCAGCCAGCCATGGGTTGGTTGTTCTCTAGACTTCATGGTGACTCATTTTCCATCCCGTTTGAGAGGCATCTGGCCAGGAGTGGCAGGCTCTGCCTTTCATCCCAGTCTTCAGGAGGCTGAGGCAGGAGAATTTTAAGTTTGAGGATAGTCTGAGCTGCCTAGCAAGACCCCCTAAATGTTACCATTATGTACATCTAACATGCACCAATCACATTATTTTAGAAAAAGAAGGAAGGAAGGGAAGAAGAATGTGAAGGGAGTAGGAAAGAAGGAAGGAAAGAAGGAAGGAAGGAAGGAAGGAAGGAAGGAAGGAAGGAAGGAGAAAAGAACAAAAGAGAGAAAGAGAGAAAGAGACAGAGAAAGAGAGAAAGAAAGAGGTAAAGAGAAAAAGAGAGAGAAAGAGAGAAAGAGAGAGAGAAAGAGAGAAAGAGAGAAAGAGAGAAAGAAAGAAAGAAAGAAAGAAAGAAAGAAAGAAAGAAAGAAAGAAAGAAAGAAAGAAAGTTTTCCAGGCTCAGATTCGGGTTGGCACCGTCCCATGTTTTCTTCAGGGCTTCTTTTAGCCTTGCATGTGCAGACGCCCCTGCCAACGGTTGCCACTCGTGACAGCCGCGTCCTGTTTCACTGGTTTTTCCTCAGAGCCCTCGGTTTCTGCCCACGGGAGGCCCCCCCTTTCCGCGTGTCCCCGCGGGGACCCGTCTCTGCCTGTCCCGCTGCTCTCTCCTCACCGCCCCCGCCCCGACTCCCCTGACCCCTGGCGCCTCCAGGTCTTCTGGCACCCGGTTCTCAGCTTGGTTCGTTTCCTTGGAGATGTGCATGGCTATTGTTTGGTCTTCTGTATTTTAATACACAATTCAGAGGAACCTCATCCATTTTCACAGAAAACCTGCGGGGTTCATGGTGGGATTGCGCTGGGCACATGCATCAGCTTGGGGAGACCTGACCTCCTCCAGAGAGTCACCCGGTGATAACCGTCCACTTATATTTCCTTAATTACTGTGAGTGACACTGTCAGATGTCACACGGAGGCCTCCACAGCCGTCAGCAGATTCATTTCTTCTTGGCTGATTTGCATGTGACTGTCTGAGCGCAGCTGGTAGGCGGAAATCCAGCCCTTGTCGTTGCTGTATAGCTTTGTAACACAGGTCGAATGACTCCCCTAAGGCGCACACTGTTTCTAGTTATTTTTCTGTAGGTGCTTTGGACTTCCTGTGTCATCAGCAGCAGTTTGTCTTTCTTCTCTATTTGCATCCTCTTAATTTCTCTTTCCTGCTGCCGTGCGGTGACTACAGCCTTCTGCACCAGGTTGACTGGGGGTGACGAGGTGGGGACCAGGGGCTTTGAATGCTCCACGCTAAGCCTTTGCGGTTACCTTTAAGTGTGAGGTTCATTGCAGGTATTTTGTAGATAACGCTTATCAGCCAATGAGGTTATGCCCAGCCCTGGGCCTGCCAAGGGTGTCAGGCCTGAGTGGTTACCTAAGACGAAAGTTACCTAAGACGTGCATGATTTGCATAACTTCAAGTGATCATATAGTTTGCCCACTTATATCTTTCATACAATTCATTTGCAAACGAATTTCCAAATATTTATTTCCAAATAATTTATTTACCTCTGCATTTCCAGAACATGCAGCCTTCCCTTGGCTGTAACATACTGACCTCAGTATTTACTGCTGAATTCTCGTGTGCTAATCTTTTGTTAGTGGCCTCGAACGTATGTCGAGAGAGTTCGGTTTGCATTTCTTTTATCTCTAATATGTTTGTCAGGTTTTGTATATAAATAAAAGGTTGGGCTCATTATGTATGCCAGGCCGTTTTCCTGCTTTTCCATCTTTGCAAGACTTTGTGCAAGAGTAGTTCTACTTTTTCCCTTAGTATGTGGAAGAATTCACAAGTGACTTGCTTTGAACTTGAAGAGTTTTGTTCTGTTTGTTGGTAGGGGTGGGCATAGGAGTAGGGCTGCTAAATAACAGTGGTAATTTCCCCACTGAACATGGAGCTACTGAGACTTTTAAATTTGTTCTCACCATGCATTTAGAAAACACATTTAAATAAATTTATTTGCCTAATTTATTGCCACAAAATAGTGCATGGCTGTCTTGAAACATTTGTAGGATCTGCAGCAAGTTTTCTCTGATCATTCCTGATATTGGTAAAGTTTTATTTGATCAATATTTCTCAGGTTAACATTTTGATAATCTCATTTTAGGAAACTGAAACAACTTTTCCCCCTTAATTTTTATTTTCCCCATGTTTCTTTATCTCTACTTCTGTCTTTATTTGCTTCCATCGTCCCTCTTTTCTCTTTGCTTTGCTGCTCTTTTGCAGGACTATTGAGGTGCAACTTTTGACCCTGATTCTATTTCTTTTCCTTGTGTGTCCATCTGGGACTAGGACTCTCCCGTTAGCTTGGCAGTTACGCATTCTGGGGTGTTTCTACACTGGCTACCTTACAGATTACTCTACACTTCTTGGAACCTTACATCTCCATAAAAACTGACACTTCTACAGACTCAATCCCCTCAGCGGGGGTGAGACCCGGGCCTGACGACCAGCCCCTGACTTCCGGCAGGCCATCTGCATGCGTGTGTGTTACCTCGTTCTCCATTTGTGTAAATGGACACAGTCTGGACAGTGCTGCGATTACTGTGCTCGACTTCGCACCGTGACATTCACACAGTCACAGCCGCGTTTCACCCTTTGGCTGCTCCTCCTTCCGTTCGGTATTTTCCTTATCCATTTCCATTGCCCTTTCTGGAAACTGCTTCAGTCTGCCGGAAAAACCCCACCGAGTGCTTGCAGTCTGCCCTCGAAGCCAAAGCTGTTCACTGTAGCTCCACCGAAGAGTCTTTCTTTGTCTTCACATGTTCTGGATGTGATTAGGACCCTCGCCCCTGCAGTTTTACTCTGATGTGGCTGCTGACCAGCTTCCTGTGGCTTTGTCCATCTTGGGCTGAGGGGCGTGAGCCACAGTGGCCTCCTCCAAGCTGGGGAGTCGGGAGTACACAGCAGCCCTCAGCCCTCCATGCTGGGCTCCAGCCTCTCCTCCATTGTTGGTTGGTGTAGAATCCACCAGCAAGGTCCACCTCAAACCCACATGGTCCTGCACTGTCCCTCTCCCTGGCCCTTGACACCTCCCCGATCTTACGCCATCCGCTTCCCTGAGACTACCTGCAGCTCTTGGTGACTGCACGTGCTGCTCACAGCATGGACCGGACTCTGCACAGGACAGGCACAGGGCCCCTCCGCCTCCACCCTGTGGGTCTCTGCCTGGCCTCCACCCTATGCCAGGTCCCTCGCTGCCCTTGTGTGCACACGCAGAGTGTCCACAGCTTCCATGTACTGCAGGACAGCCAGCCTCTGTCAGTAGCATCTGGGGGAAAATGTACGCATTGTGTTTGTGTGAATTTGTTTCGTACCGTTACTCCTGGAGCAGAGAAGGCAGGACCCGACCCTCTTCTCACTCTGAGGTAATAAAAGGCCCCGGGTCTCTGATGGGCACGCCCAGCCCAGGGGCCTGACAGAGACTCCCTGGATCCAAGGTACGGCTTCTCCACCCTTCCCCGGAGGCCTGCTCTGGGCACAACCCCGGCCTGGCCACTCGCTAGCAGTGCTGCCGGGTCTTGGCTCTTACCTGGTCCGGGTGTCTGCAGGGATGCGGGCCCTGATGTCCTCGCCCTTTCTTAGCAGCTGGGATGCCCATTGGAGTGCCTTGAAAGTGAACAAGGGTCTCTGTGCTGTCTGCCTGCCCTCCACCCCAGCCCAGGCCTCCTCTACCCCCGCCACTTGCTGCTCAAGGGATTCGACCCTCACAAGCCCAGCGCTGAGCAGACTTTTCCTCCTCCCTGCTTTCTGGCCGCTGCCCCCGAGCCCACCAAGCTTCATGCGCCCTCTGCACCTGGGGAAAGCGGTGTGATGCAGGCCCTGACAGCCTGCAGTGCCCCTTGCCGAGCCACTGGGCTCCTGCCATGTTCCCTGGCTTGTCCACCGTTCACTGGAGCTCAGCCTCGGCCCTGGAAAGGACTGGAGACATGTGTGGACCAGGAGTTGGCAAGGAGCAGGGATGGGTCTGGGCTGGGTGGCTTCAGGTTGTCTCTGCCTCAGTGGAAAGAGCACCCCAGGAGCCAGTGAGCTCCTGTCCCTGCGTCTCTGTGTGATGAGTGGGTTCCCTTGCCCGGCTCCCGTGTGGGAGGGAGCCCTGGCCTCAGACTGGAGGGCACTGCCTGCCCCTCCCAGCTGCCTCGGGAGTGCAGGGGCCCCCTTGGGTGTCCTGTGCTCAGGGAGGGATGACACACTGTCAGATTGTCACTCAGACAAGTCCCAGCCTCAGCATCTAATGTTCCTGTGTTCCAGATAAAAAGCATTGCTAAACACAGGGCGACCTTTCTTTTTTTAATAAATTATATTTAGAACAAGTGTAGAATTACAGAAAAATTAGGAAGTGAGTGTGGAGAGTCCCCATATACATCAGGAGCAGTTTTCCTGATATTAACATCTCACATTAATATGGTACATTTGTCATAATTAATGAACCGGTGTAGAGATGCTCTTATTAGCAAAATCCCAGTCTATTTAGATTGCTCTGGGGTTGTTTGTTTTCTCAATCTAATGGCTTTTTGCTGTTGTTGTTGCTCTGGGAGCTCATGGCCTTGTCTCCTTAGGCTCCTCCTAGCTCTGAGAACTGCCCAGCCCTTCCGGCGTCTTACCGCCTTGCAGAGACCCTATGGAATGGCCAAGACTGCAGCACCCCTCTCTGGATCTGTCTGATGTTTTCCTTGTGGTCCATCTGGGGTGTTGAGTCTGCGGGGGAAAGGGCCACAAAGGGACAGTGTTCTCCTTATCACATCCCGAGTTGGGCTTACAGTCAATGTGACTCGTCACCATTGGCCTCAGTCCCCCAGCTGAGGGGTGACCCCAGTACTGGAAGGAACCCACTCTGCATAGCCCACGTATGTATGTAACTGGGGATTCTCCTCCCCCTTTATCAACTGATTCAACCACCGACTTCTAGCATTGTGTATTCATGGGTGCAGGATCTGTCTGGGTTGCAATGCAATTCTGCTCTATTAATTTAGTGGCCTGACCACTCTGCTGTGGCCACCAGGTCCCTCGGGTGCCCACCCCTGTGGGTG
>PVLA01004933.1:0-124821 GCA_004027455.1 Hydrochoerus hydrochaeris
GAAAGGAAAGGAAAGGAAAGGAAAGGAAAGGAAAGGAAAGGAAAGGAAAGGAAAGGAAAAAGGAAAAGAGATAGTATTGCTAAATCGGCCAGAATGGCCTTAAGCTTACAATCTTCTGGTCTCAGCCTCCCAAGCATCTGGAATTATAGGCAGATGCCACCGTTTATTTAATTAGAATTATTTTGTTAACTGATACCCTTCCTGCTTCTATTCATTACATATATAGACACAGATACATCACTTACTCAAAAAAATGTTTCCCTAAAATGCTGCAGACTGGCCTTCCTGTGAAATCAAGCTTCACTATGTCGATCAGGAGGCTCAAAGCACTTCCAGTGAGCAAGCTGGTGCTCAGGCTGGGAAAGGAGAAGAGCCTATGTCCTGTCTTGCTCAGCCCAGCCCCACCTTGCCCCCTGGGCAACTGGCTGATTCTGACAACTCAAAGTGAGATGATAGCAAAGAGGTTAAAGGAATAGCCTGATCCTTATGTTGTTTGAGTTTGCAGGCCAGGGGCTGGTAGTTTGGGCATCTATTTGGAGGGTGGCAGTGTACATTGTGGCAACTGTGGGGGATTTCCTTCTGTCTTGTTTTTGAAATCCATTTTATGGTTTTGTTCTCTATTCCTGTATCTGGTAACTTGAGCAACTATTTTGAAGATAACAATACACAGTATAACAAACATTGTTAAATTCCCATCATCTTGTTTTGAATATGTATATAGCTAGTTTTTTGTTTGTTTGGTTTTTTTGGTGGCAGGGATCAAACTCAAGATCTCACATTTGCCAAGCAGGCACTTATGCCTGCTGAGCTAAACCCCCGGCATAGCTAGTTTTTTGTTGTTGCTTTTGTTGTCATTTTGCTTTTTTGTGGGGGGGTTCGTATGCATCTTGATTTTTGTTTTCTCTCTTTAAAATAAAAAATGTACAACAGATATTGTGAATTGGGAAGAAACTGTTCAAAAGAAAAGATAAACTGACAAGAGAAAGGAAGAATGAGTAAGAGGAATAAACTATGTACACACAAGATAGTTATACAGCTAGCTTCTGTTAGTTCCTTGAAAAGAATGTTTTGTGCTAATATTGTTTAGACAAGATATCATGCCTATGTCCTATACTCTGAATAACTACTACAAGACACCAACAGGCAATGCTTCAATTATTGTAACTGTCCTACCCTGTTTTGCAACTAGTTTTCATTGTTGTCTGTTCTTCTCTTTAAAATAAAATAAAATGCCTTAGACTAAAATCTAGATTAACAACATTTGCATAGCCAGGCATGGTAGTATATACCCCTATAGTCCCAGGGCTCAGGAGGCAGGGTCAAGAGGATTGCCGAGTTCAAGGCCAGAAACCAAAAAAAAAATTTTTTTAACTTTTTTTAAAAATACAATTTGCATGATAAGCACCACATTAAATGAATTTTTTGTTTTGCTTTTTGAAACAAAAAAATTCAGGCTGGCCTTGAACTCATGGCAATCCTCTGCCTCAGCCTCCCAAATGCTGGAATTACATATTTTCTATAATTAGAATTAAACATTAACCACTATAATGTGTGCATCATCATGCCTGACACATTAAATGACTTATTAAGTGATATTTTGTTTTATTTAACTAATCTGAAGTAACTTCTGCTCCTTGTCACTCCAATTTTTGCATTCACTTTTTCTGGATTGGGTGATGGTAGGGCTCAAATTCAGGGCTTTGCATACACTAGGCCTCGCTGTACCACTGACTGATTTACCCAGTCCTTGCACTCAGTGTTTCAAAGCTGTAAATTGTTTAAATTAGATCAAACCATAAAGAGAATAAGAGGAACATTAAATTGCTAAAGCATACAGCATTAATTATCCATAGACAAGATGACTAACATTCAGCTATCTTAGAATAACTTGCTCAAAGGCTCTCAATTTACAGAAGAGGTTAATTAGGAACTCAGAACGACCTAAATTTCAAGTTTGTACTTTTTGTACTTCCTTCTGTGGAAACTTGCTGAAACTTGGTCTCACTATGCAATCCAGGGTGGCCTTGAACTCACAATCCTCCTGCTTCAGTCTGGAATTACTCTATATATTTATAATTAAACACTAACCACTGTGATTGCATACATTTCAATTCTAAAATGACCTAGTAGCATCTTTTTTGCAATACTGGAGAGAACATAGGCAAAAAATAGGTGCCCAACCAACAATGACCTAAAAATTAAGCTTTTCAAATATATAACCAAGCAATATTCTTAAGAGTTTAGCCTATCTCTTATTTTTCCAATTTGGAACTGGGGCTGTAGAAAATTATTAGCTGGTGAAAAGATCTTCCCACAATCAGAACCCCTTCCTTCTCCTTACTCTTTGCTCACTGAAATTTCCTCACCATGCCACTTGTCACAGAGAAGCAGCTCTCCAATTGTGGTCACCAGACCAACTGCAACAGCATTACCTCCATCTAGGATCTAAGTAATGCAAATTCTTGAACCCATCTCAGAATCATCAATGCTATAAGTAGTCTAGGTAATTCTGGTAACTTTACAGTTTAAAAGCTACCACTGTAGAGGAAAATCTGACAGGGCTAGAGATGTAGTTCAGTGGTAGAATCCTCACCTTATCATCCCTGGGTTCAATCCTAAGTACAAAAAGAAGCCTAATTATTTTTTTTCTTTTTCCGCACTATGCTAAGGACATAAGCTATGTCTTGGTCACTTTTCTCTCCTTGCTGAGACAAAATACTTGATGCCCAAAATGAAGGAAGTAAAAGTTTACTTGGCTTACAGTTTCTGGAGGTTTCAGTACATACTCGGCTGGCCCCAAGGCAGGATGGCATCGCTAAGGGGCTATGGTACATGGAGGCCACAGGGTACAAGAGCAAAAAGGGCAAAGGGGAAAAGTACACCTCCTTCCCTCCCTTATAATGTGTGCTGGTACTGGCCCCTGGGCGGGGCAGCACTCACACCATCAATCCCAGTGCTAAACAATGAACCAGTAACAAATGCTAGACTCAGTCATCTCCACCTCTGCACAAGGCTTTGAGGGGACATTTAAACACAAACCATAACAGGCTTCTAAGCATCTGGGTTGGGGCTGGACATGTAGCTCCGTTTGTAGAGCACCTGCCTAGCATATGCAAGACTCTGACTTTGACACACTCAGCACTGCATAAAGCAAATAAACTATGCAACAGGATTAACCATGCTCCTAAAATGAGGAAATCAGTACAGTATTTCTTCCTTCCTTTGGTATACAATACTGCTTCTCAAACCTCAGGGAACAAAGAACCACCTGCAGATCACCAAGCTATTAATACCTGGACCCCAGATTTAGAGATCACAAATCAGCAGGCCTGCCCAGGCAGTCATGGCACACATCCATAATCCCAGCACATGGGAGGCTGAGGCAGGAGGATCATTACTACACAATGAGTTCAAATCCAGCCCAAACTGCACAGCAAGAACCAGTCTCAAAAAAAAAAGCAGGCCTGGAATACTGCAGAAACATCACCCAGATAATACAAAAACAGAATACACCGTTGAGTACCAACGTACTAGAGCAAATCTTCAAACAGACCTCACATATTAATATATTCCAACCTTAAGGGACACTCCAGCCATTTATCCTTAATGCTTGTTCATTAAGATTCTCAATCTGTTCCATTACTCTTTTTTTTCCTTCCTTCCTGTTTTGTTTTCTGAGATAAGGCCTCACTTCACAGCCTAGCTGAGGATTTCCTGAACTTATGGGCTCAAGCAATCCTTCTGCCTCAGCCTCCCACCAACCTAGGACTCAGGTTACACAACAGCACCTGGCTCTACTATATAACTTTGAAAGAACCTTTGTTTGTTTTTGGTTTTTTTTTGTGGGGCGGGGATCAAACTCATGACTTTGCACTTACTAGGCAAGTGCTTAAGCCACTGAGCTAATCCCCTGGCCCAAAAGAATTAATTTTATTAATTTAATCAAAGCATTAAGTGAAGACTTAAAATGCGGGGCTGGGGATTTAACTCAGTGGCATAAACACCTGCCTGGTAAGTGCGAGGTCATGAGTTCCATCTCCAGTACAAAAAAAAAAAAACTTAAGATTCATTTCACTATATAACAAAATACTACAAGCTTTCAAAAGGGCTGGGAAAAAATTTAATATAGTTCAACTAAATATGGTGTGAAGCCACAATTAAAAAAAATAAATCCTGTAAGACTTCACAAAGAATACTGAATTGACAGGCCTAGATTCTCTCCGAAGGTCTGCCATGCATAATGTGACCTTAAAGGTAAACATAGGGCAGTAACTTTAGCCAGGTGTGGTGTTGCATACACATATTATGGCTTGTATCTAGACTTCACCACCAAAGAGGCTCATGCAGTCACATTTGGGGCTTTTTGAAGGTGACTGGATCTAGGATGTGTGATACTGACATTAAGTATGTAGCGCTAGGATTAAGGGAAACCCACTGTGGGTTTGAGTGACATCACTCGAAAGCAGGTAGCCTGGAAGGGATATAAGGGAAAGAGGCAGACTGCTGCTGCTGCCGGTTTCACCTCTGCTACCTTTTGCCTGTACTGAGACATAACAAACTGCTTCTCATGTGAGGTCCTTCTGCCATGCCACCATGCCCTGGAGTGGAGCTGACCATGGGCTGAAAGCTCTACAAACTGTGGGCTACAATACACCTTCTCGCCTTTAACTTTGGGTGTTAGGTTAACTTTGGCTTATCTAAGCAAGTAGAAAGGACAACATAAGTAGTTCCAGCTACTCAGGAGGTTGAGGCAGAAGATTCACTTAACCCTTTATCAAAACCAGCCTGGGAAACATAGTGAGACTATCTCAAAATGACAGTTATGTCCTCTCAAGAGCTTTTCAAAAAGACATGTAAAAACTCCCTCTCCATATCCCCTTTAAGGCAATTTCCAATGTCTAAAAATACGGAAAACAGGCTATGGTAACTTTCAACAATAGCAAACTAAAATACATTATTAAAAGCAAGAATAATTTGGTCATCAAGTAATTTCAGATATTGGTATAAATCTTAGACCCAAGAGGATACAGTTAAAAGATGCCAATGCCAGGCATGATGGCACATGCCTGTAATCCCAACACTTGAGAGGCTGAGGCAGTAGGATCCCTGTAGCTCAAGGCCAGCATGGCCTACAAAAGTGAGCTCAAGGTCAGTCTGAACTGCACAGTCAAATTCTGTCAAAAAACTACCATACCACCCTCCTGCCCCAAAAAAATTAGTTGGCTAGGGTTATAATTCAGAGGAGGTATGCCTAGCATGTACAAGGCCTAAATCCCCAGTCTCTCACATATAAGCACACGCGCAGACAAAACAACAGCATTAAAGTTATCAACTATACCATAAACTTATATGTGGTAGAGCAAAAAATGTGCTAATACTTTCATAATGTTAAATCAGGGCCAGAGATGTAGCTCAGCAGCACAGGACCTGCCTGCCAAGCAAGCGCAAGGCCCCAGTTCAAATTCTAGTACCCAAAAAAAAAAAAAAAGTATACAGTACACTTTAAAAAACCACAAATTCAAAAAAAACAAATATTATAAACATAAAACAACTGAAATCCTTAAAATATAGAAAGCACTCTAGATGTGGCGGCACATACCTGCAATCCCAGCACCTTGAGAGGGCTAAGGCACAAGAGTTCAAAGCCAGCCTGTGCTACATGGCAAGTTAAAGGACAGCCTCAACTGCATAGCAAAGCCTGTCTCAAAAAAAAGAAAAAAAATTTAAAGACATAGAAGACAAAAGGTAATATAGTGTGTTCTGAGCTGGGGATTTAGCTTAGTGGCTTAATGCCTGCCTGGCAAGTGCGAGGTCATGAGTTTGATCCCCAGTACCAAAAAAAATAAAATAAAATAGATATAGATATAGTGTGTTTCCAAATCAAATTTCCTTTTTTAATTCTTTTCCAAAACAGGATTTCACTATGAACTGTGTAGCCCACATATGAACTGGCCTTGAACTCACTGTGTAGCTCAGGCTGGCTGTGGTAAGGCTAAGATTACAGGCCTGTACCAACACATCCAGCTACAGGTTGGCTGGTTTGTTTGTTTGTTTGTTTGTTTTTCTTTCTTGAGCCAGGAGTCAAACTCAGGACCTCACCCTTACAGGCAATGTGCCATGCCACTGAGCTATAGTTCAAGCCCTCAAATTACTTATATTAATGTCAATACACTCAAGTATGTACTTAGAATGAAACTGGCATTTGGAGTCAGGACCTTTAAGGAAGTTATTACAATACAATAAGATTAAGGTAGACTCTAATCCAGTATGACTAATATATCCTCAAGAGGAGCAAATCTGGCCATACATATGTATACAGAAAGACAAAGTAAAGACAGAGAAGCCAGTCCATCTTTAAATCAAGGAAAGAGGCCTCAGAAAACAGAGACCCTGACAACACTTTGATTTTAGAATTGTAGCTCCAGAAACTGTGAGAAAAAAAAAATTGTTGTTTAAGTCACCCAGACCTAACACACTAATACAGCCTATTCTTCCTAAAACTAGATTGCATTTAATAGCAGTCCATCTTCAAAGTAATTCCAACACCAATTAGAATTACAGACATATAGGAAGGCAAGACACATCTAAACTAGGCAGAGTAGCAAAGGTCTGTAATCCCAGCACTTTGAAGCTACAGCAGGAGTGTGGCAAGTTTGCTTCATCTGGGCAACTTAGCAAGACCCTGTCTCAAAATAAAAAATAAAAAAAAAAATGAAGAGCTGGGACAATAGGACAGTGGTAGAGAGTCTCCTTGTTTAATCCACAGTATTGCTAACAGACTGAGAAATAAAGATTGTGAGTTTATGGTCAACCTGTGCTACACAGTGAGACCTTATCTCAAAATAAATACTTAAGTAAACAACAAAAACCACATTATCTATTTGGGCTATGACTGATATGAAACACTGTATTATATTACTATATTTCAAAAGAATTCTCAATTTATACAGAAACCTATTAAAGATGGTTGCTTTTCCCTAGCAAAATTACAGTTATTACTTTTACACAGAAGAAGAAACAGACTGGCAGCAGATGTTTGCAGGCTTAAACTCCAGTATTGCCATTTACTAGTTAGGTAGCTTTAAGTAAGTTATTTTACCTTTCTGACCCTCAAATTTCTCAATTGTAAGTGGGGGTTAAAATAACATTTTATGAACTACCAATATTAACAACAGCCATAGTCAACAGCCATAGTAAGTACCTGGCACACTTCCTAATACATGAAGGGAGCTCAATAAATGTTAGCTATAATAAAATCACCCACACAAAATGTACAATGAAAAGCTAGTTACTGATGAACAGTAAACTTAAGACTTTCTGGAGGACAAATGACATTTATCCCAACATGAAGGATATCCCTTAGACATTCATACACTCAGAAATTTTAATTTCAAGAAATCTGTTCTATGGAAATTAATTAACACAGGTAGGTAAAAATGGCAGAGAAAGAATGTTCTGTGCAGTACTTTTTTTTTTAATAGTCAACCAACACATTACTAGTTTCTGGACTACACAAGATCCATATCTGCCATTATTTTAAAAGTGGCAATACAAAGTATCAATGATAGACTAAGCATAATAAGATCCAACATAGTAAGAAGAATGTAGGATTACAAATGCACAGATGGGCTTGGGATGTAGCTCAGTGGTTGAGTGCCTGCCTAGCACACACAAGGCCAAGTTCAATCCCTAGTACCACATGCATAAGCACAGACACACAAAAACATGGAAATGGGTTTATAAAATTTATTTGTAGTTGGATATGGTGGTTCATGCTGATAATCCCCACACTCAGGAGGCCAAGGCAAGAGGTTAGCCCAAGTTTGAAGCCAACCTGGTAATATGAGTTCAAGACTAGCCTAAACTACAAAAAGAGACCTTGTGTCAAAGAGAAAAAAATAAAGCAAGAAAGAAAGAAAAAGGAAAAACTCATTTGTAACAAAAATGAACACATGCGCACCATCCTTTGGATCTAATGATTTCCTGTGCTACAATTAAAGAAAACATCCCAGGAGGCAGGAGATGACTGCGAGTTCAAGGTCAACCTGAACCATATAATGAAACCCTGCCTCAAGAGACTAAAAAACGGGCTGAGAGTTTAGCTCAGTGGCATAAGCGCCGGCCTGGTAAGGCCACGTTTGTGAGTTTGATCCCCAATACTGCAAAAAAAAAAAAAAAAATTACATACACAGAACATTAAGGCTGGCTTTAAATTCAGGATGGCCTCAAACTTGGGGCAACCCTCCTGTCTCAACCTCCCAAGTCCTGGGACTACAGGCATGTACCAATCTTGCCTGGTCTTAATAGATGTATTCTAACATTTTCTCATTTTAAAGTTCATATGGGATGGTGGCCCTAAATCAAGGCCAATAGTTTTCTAAAGCTGTTGGTTTCAAGCAGGAGCCTAAAGTGGTATCTTTCTATGGTCTGTTGGCCATTTTAAACTTTAGAGATGTAAAACGGTCAGTTCATCAGAAAAAAACAACTCCCCTCTCTCCCCCACACCCCCCCCATACCCCTTTTCCCCTTGAGCCAGCCACTGCTCACTGTGGGCCTGGAGGGGAAGAGGCCTGGGGTTTGGAAGCCAAAGAGGAACATCAATGAGCAGCTGCCTCGACACTTCACCACCCAGGGAACCTCAGATGGAAGAACCCAAGTGCCTAGCCAAGCCCCTGCACCACAGCACAGGCAGCCAACAGAAGAAACAGAGACTCACCAACCACCTTATTCAAGCAAAAGAGAACAAGAACAACAACAAGATGAAGATGCAGGGTGCAATCTCAGACCACCAGTCCACCCAAAACAAGGCCAGAGACAGGACACAAAACAAACTAGAAGCACCTGAAATTTCTGAAATGATAGCAACTGAAATAAAGACAATTTACTCCTTATATTGTTTAATTTAGCAGGCCTATCTCACCTAGAACAAGTCCAGAAGACATAGTCATAGAAGAAATTAGAATCCACACACCTGAAATTCCTCAGATGGTGCCAACTGAAGTAAAGAAACAACAGTGCTTGTTCTGTTTGAATGACTTTGCATGCCTATGTCTGGCAGTCTGAGCATGTACCTGGAGGATAACAATGTGCATTACAGTAACTGTGGTTGATTTCCTAGTCTTATTTTTGAAATCTAGTATGGTCCCATTGTTTTTGTTTCATTCTCTTTAAAATTGAAAAATTAATATTAATCATTGGAAAACATTTACATTATGTAGAAAAGCCTAAAAAAATTGCCAAAATAAATCTATAATCCCATCCAGAAAGGACTACAAATAACATTTTGGCAGGTTTAGTAAAAATGCTTTATGAGAATTTAATATCTCATTCTCCTGAAAGCATAGCAACTAGTTAGAATGTAATTAGCTAAAAGATCAAATTTTCTAGCCAAATCTATTTGTACAGCATTTTTGTTCTGGTAGCACTGTCCTTTTTACAACAGTATTTCTCATTTCTGACTTCAAAGTCACCTTCAAGCCTAATGGAGGCACATAGTTCTGATTCTTCTCTCCCTAGAACATTACCCATTATAAACACTTCTGCAAGGGGACGTCTCTTTTTACGTTTCCCTTCACTATAAAACAGTGTAATAACAATATATTAAAAACTTTAATGAATAGTTTTGGTTATAACATCTGTATGTAAAAACAAAAATGAGGACAAAGACCCCAGTATAAGAGAATATAAAAAAAAAAAAATTACGCTGGGGATTTAGCTCAGTGGCATAAGCACCTGCTTGGCAAGTGCAAGGTAATGAGTTCAATCCCTGGTATCAAAAAAAAAAAAATATATATATATATATATATATATATGAAATAGAACCCGGGTAAATAATACATTTCTGAAATCTAGTTTGGAGGGAAAAAAATGTAACAATCATGCTGTTCTCCTAAGAACAGAGCAAGTGGCAACTTCAAACTGAGTTTACAAAAAAAAAAAAAGAAAAATGAAAATATTTGCTCTTGACACATTAAGAAGTTTAGACATTCTCAAATATAAGTGCAATAAAATTAAGTTGCTATTTATTAGTTTATTAAGTCATAACTGAATACAACAAAGTATCATAATTCATACATAGCTATAGCTAATTTCAAGTTTACCATTAAACTTTTATCCTGGCAGGTTAAAATTCAATAAACAAAGAAAATATAGTTTATCAATATTATTAAAATACTATTTCTAATTTTTCTAGAATTGTCTGAGTCATACAAAAATAACAATTCATTTTACCCAAAGAGTGTTGATAATTTTCTTTCACAAAATGTATGCATTCAGGGAAATGAGTGATGAGTGACCTTGAGACAGCACTTGGAAGAGTCGCCATGGCAACAATACTGCAAAAGTGTCTCGTCCTCAGTGAAAGGTCCAACCTGATACAATGCAATCTATACAAAGCAGAAAAAGAGCTTCCTTCAAGTCCAAAATAAAAAACAAAAAAAGGATGGGAAAAAAAAAGCTGTAAAAAAATGTTTACGTTAACATTTCTATTTTAATGTTCCCTGTTTATTCTTTGTTCTTTTCTTTTCTGCCTTTTTGAGGTGGGGTTTCTTTCAGGCTGGCCTTGAGCTCACTTTGTACCCCAGGCTGGTCTTGAACTCGCAACAATCCTCCTGCCTCAGCCTCCTGAGTGCTGAATTACAGGCGTGCGCCACCATGCCCAGCTCATTCCTGTTTATTCTTAATGGAGGGAACACATCCACTAAGTTATCCTAATGATAACTTGTTTCCTACATGAGCAAAATAAATTATTAGATATGGTCAGTCATTGTTTCATTTTTTAAAAGATATCTTTTGGAGCTGGAGGTTTAGCTCAGTGGCACTAGTGCCTGCCTGGCAAGTGTGAAGTTATGAGTTTGATCCCTGGTACCAAATAAATAAATCTTTAAAATTTTTCAAGATAAACATTATATAATCACAGCCAAGAAGAAATAAACATTTGCCATAATAAAACATTCACTTTGCAGGCAGCACTTGGTAAAGAAAATGTGACCCAGAGATGGTGAGACATGCCAACAACTCTAATTACTTGGAAAGCTGGCAACCTAACCCAGTCTCAAAATTAAAAATTCAAAAAGTACCAGGAGAGCTGGGTATTTAGTTCAATTGCACAAGCACCTGCGGGACAAGCACAAGGTCATAAATTCAATTCCCAGTTTAAAAAAAAAAAAAAGTTGTAGGAATATAATTCACTGTAAAGGTCCTGAGCTAATCGATAAATGCCTAGTACTTCAAAAAATAAAACGGAAAAAAAGTAGTTCAAGGCTAACCTAGGCAATTTCACAGGAATCTGTTTCAAAACATTTTTGGGGAAAAAAATAAAAAATAAAAAAAATAATAATAAAAAATTCAAAGCAAATTCCAAGTAGGGAAAAAAAATGTTTTTGGTACTGGGGATCGAACTCAAGACCTTGTATTTACCACCCACATGCTTTGAGCTGCTGAGCTAAATCCCTAGCCCATTTGTTTGTCTTTGAGGCAGGGTTTTGCTCTGTAACTCAGACTGGCTTTGAACTATGAAGACCTGGCTGGCCTTTAACTCAGAGCAATCCTCCTGTCTCATTCTCAGGAGTGCTGGGATTACAGGTGTGCACTATCAAAATGTTTAAAAAGAAATGGGATCTGCATATGCAGATGATTAAAATTGGATCCATAAACTGAGGGTGGTGGCATACGCCCGTAATCCCTGCATGACAGAGGCTGAAGCAGGAGGATCGTTAGGGTTAGAGCAGCCTCCATTACAGTGAGCAAGGTCAGCCTGAACAGTCTCAAAGAGAAAAAAAAAAAAAACCTGTCTCACCACACACTAAACAAAATTAGAAATCAATTAAAGATTAAAACAGAAACATTAAATCTGCTGGAAGACAGAAAAGGTTAAAACTCTTGAAGACACTGGTATAAGTAAAGATTTTATGAATAAAACCCCTATTCACACAGAAACTATCACAAAGAATCAACAACAAGGATCTCATCTTATTAAAAAGCCTTTGAACAGCAAGATGAACAACCAGAGTTAAGAGACAATCCACAATGTGGGAAGAAATGTTTGTCTGCTGTTCCTCAGAGAAAAGATTATACCGAGAACATACAAAGAACTTTAAAAAAAAAAAAAAAAAAAGACCTCCCAAATTTAAAGGTCCAATCCAAAAACAGGCATCTGAGGTGAATAATAGACTTCTCAGATAAAGACATACAAAAACAGCAAATATGTGGAAAAAATGCTCAACATTACTGGTCATTAAAGAGATGCAAATTAGAATAGCACTGAGATTCCATTTCACCCCAAAAAGAATGGCTATTATCAAGAAATCAACCAATAACAAATGTGGGGAAAAGGAACCCTTCTCCACTGTGGGAGACAAGGATGGGAGTGTAGACTGGTACAACCACTGTAGAAATCGGTGTGAAGATCCCTTAAAAAACTAGGATTGGCCAGGCATAGTGGCGCATGCCTATAATCCCAGCACTCAGGAGGCTGAGGCAGGAGGATTGTTGCAAATCTGAGACCAGTCTGGGGTACAAAGTGAGTTCAAGACCAGCCTGAACTGCAGAATGAGATCCTGTATCAAAAAGACCAAAAAAAAAAAAAAAAAAAGCTAGGATTGGAGGACCAATTTGACCCAGCTATTCCCCTGCTAGGTATCTTCCCAGAAGCATTAAAAACATCATGCACCCATGTTTATAGCAGCTTATTTTGAAAAAACTAGATCTTAGAAACCAACCCGAATGGTCATCAATTGAAGAATGGATTTTAAAAACAAAAAAAGATGTGGTATTTTATACATTGGAGTACTACTCAGTCATAAAGATAAACTCAAGGTTTTTGTAGGTAAATGGATGCAACTAGACCATATTCAGTGAAATGAATCAGACATACATGTGTAAACACTCCACTGTCTCCCTAGTAAGAGAAGCAGAAAGTATGTTTATATAAAGGATAGTTACACTACTAATTTCACTTAGTTCATTAAAAAGAAAGATATGTGCTAATACTGGACAATTAAATGCCAATATCTTGTACTTTGGCTAACACAATGTATTAATCATTATCCTCTAATTATCTTGCTTTGAAATTTTTTCCCTTTAAATATGAACACACCAAAACAAAACAACAACAAAAAGATGGGAACTGGGCACAGTAGCGCACACCTATAATTCCAGCCCTTAGGAGGCTAGGACAAGAACTGTTGTAAATTCCAGGCCAGCCTGGACTACACTGGCAAGACGGTGTCTCAAAGAAGAGAAGAGAAGACAAAAGACAAGACAAAATGAAAAAGGAAGGGGATAAATAGTTCTGTGGTAAAAGGCTTTACCTAGTGTCCTAGAGGCAGTGGGTTTAATCTCCATTACTCTAAAAAGAAGACATCAGAAAGATTGGATGAGGGAGGCACATCTGTAATCCCAACACTTGGTAGGCCAGGGCAAGAAAATCCCTGTGGGTACAAGGCCATTCTGGGCTACAAAGTAAGTGCAAGACCAGGTTGGATTTCATAGTGAAACCTTACTGAAAAAAAAAAGTCAACTTACAATTCTGTTATGGTTTAGGTCTAGATGGTCCCTCACACCTCATGCAGTCATGGAGGCACAGTCATGGAAGCAGCTGAATCTAGCATTTGTGATTGGTTTGTTGTCCAGTGTTGGGATTGGTAGTGTGAGTTGCTGCACCCATCAGGGGTGGAGCCAGCACATAAGGGAGGGAAGGAGGCCTGCTTGCTTCTCTTTTGTGCTTTTGCTCTTGCTGTTTCTGGCTGCCATGAACAGCTGCCCCTCTGCCACACCACTTTGGCCTTGGAACCAGCTGAGTATAGACTGAAACCTCCAGAACTGTATATAACATAAATAAAACTTTCCTAATTTTGGGTGTCAGGTATTTTGTCTCAACAACGAAAGAGAAAAGTAAATAAGACAAATTACAAATATAAAATATGTAATTCTATTTATACACACCAAACATCTTCATAAAAGCATGCTTGTTTGTTTCAGACATCAAGCAGTAGACTACTATGTGAAAACTAGGAAAATGGTACTGTATCACCAACACGACCAGCACTAAATGTAACCCTCAATAGGTACAATCAAACAACTTCAGACTTTCATGTACCTATTCAAAGAATCTTAATTGACTCTCCAAAACATTTGTAACATTTAAATTTTTCAACAATTAACTAGTTATAAGGAGTAATTCCCAAAATACTTTCAGTATGTGCATCTTTTAAAAACTCACTTATTTATCATTTTTATGTATTCAAAGAAATCAGACTTATCATCTATCACTAAGTCAGTAAATTTACAACAGTTCCTTTCTCCTGGAATGCTACTTTTCTGTTTCTCTTCACTCACACAATCAAACCATAACTCTATTTCATGTTTGGAAGTATTTTACTGATCATTCCATCTCAGCACCAAAAGGGTATATAAACTGAAATAATTGTCGGACGTAATGATGCGTGCCACCCAAAACTCTGGGAAACTAAAGCAGTAGGATCAAAAATTCCAGCCCAGCCTGAACAATTAAGCAACTTACCAAGACAAGAAAATTGTGAACAGGTTAATACTCACAATTTCCTCCTACTTTAAACCAATTTCAGAACAGACTTCAATTTTACCTGAATTTCTAGGAAGGGCTCCAGCCAACAGACAAGAAGCTAAAATAAAATCAAAAAAGACCAAAGACTAACTGCCTTAAAACATCCTCACAGATTGGGCATGGAGTTGCATATATGTAATCCCAGTACTAGGGAGGCTGACACAGGAAGATCACTGTGAGCTCAAGGCTAGCCTGGACTACATGAGTTCAAGGCAAGCCTTAGTTGCACAGCGAAACCCTGTCTCCAAAGAAACAAAACAAATCAGACCACCGCATTCTCACAGTATTTGAAAATACAAACTAGCTCTTTGGTGTTGGCGGCACAAGCGGGATGAACGTAAAGGGTCGTAACTGGAACACGCATTGTGCTGCCGCTATGGCTCTAAGGCCTACCACCTTTGGAAGTCGACCTGTGGCAAATGTGGCTACCCTGCCAAGCACAAGAGAAAGTATAACTGGAGCGCAAAGGATAAAAGGCGAAATACCTCTGGAACTGGGCGAATGAGGCACCTAAAAATTGTGTATGGTAGGTGTAGGCATGGATTCCATGAAGGAACAACACCTAAACCAAGAGAGCAGCTGTTGCAGCATCCAGTTCGTCTTGAAAAAAAAAAAAAAAAAATTTTTTTAACTCATGACCGCACGCTTGCGAGGCAAGCACTTATGCTGCTGAGCTAGATCCCCAGCACCCGTCTTGAGAATTTCAAGGACTACTCAAAATAAATGCTTTGGTTTTAAAAGATTTTTTTAAAAAATGCAAGCTACACTCTAACTCTGAAAAATAAATACCTCAATGCCACTGACAAGAGTGAAGACATCAACCTGCAGAAGAAATTTATTCACTTAACAAATGAATGGTGAATATCATGTCATGATTTTCCCTCCTTGTGGGGACTGCATAATCAGATCACATAGCCACTAAACACAATAAATAAGTACACTGAAGATTAGCGATATGAGGGAAGATTCTGGTAGTGAATCAGGTGAAGAAGATAAGCTTCACTGAAAAGGTAAAATACAAGATTTTAACCACTCAACAGTTTACCCTGAGCTTCACTGATCAGCATATTTGTTTCACACTACCTTCCCCATTCCCCAAGCTTTGTTCAGATAGGTGTCACTTATACTAGTGGATTCCTTTTTGTTTGTTGTTTTGAACGCAGGCTGGACTTGAACTATGTAGAACAAGCTAACCTTGAACTTGCAGCAATCCTCCTGCTTCAGCCTTCTAAATTCTGGGATTACAAGCCTGTGCCACCATACTCAGTTCAACTGCTGATTCTTGAATTGAATAAATTTCATTTGTTTTCTTTTGGTTTTGGTCTTTTTGAGACAAGATCTCACTATGCAGTTCAGATTGGCCTTGAGCTCACTTTGTAGCTTAGGCTGATTTCTTCATCCTGCCTCAAATCTCCCAAGTGCTGAGATTATAGGCATGCACAACCACATACAGTTTTTTGTGTTTCTTTTTTAAAATTCTAGCTCGTGTTTTTTTTGCTTTTATGTTTCGTTCTGGTTTTGTCTTTTTGAGACAGGGTCTCACTTATGCAGATCAAGCTGGCCTTGAGCTTATTTTGTAGCCCAGGCTGTCCTCAAACTTGCAATAATCCTCTTGCCTCAGCCTCTCAAGTGTTGGGATTATAAGAATGTACCAACTGATGTGCTGGTGTTTTTTTGTTTTTTGGTACCAGGGATCAAACTCACAACCCCACGCTTGCCAGGTGGGTGCTTACACCAATGAGCTAAATCCCCGATCTACCACATACAGTTTTAAATTGTCATTTTTGTATTTCCTGTTATCTTTTTTTAAAGTTAATGAAAAATACCCAACTTTTGGTCCTCTTGTATTTAAATAACTAGACTGGTAAGTGGTTAAAGAGGTAAAGTTAGAGATATGATGAAAGGTACACTCCAGAGGACACACCCAGAGGCAGAAATGCACATGCAGTGAAGGATAGGTGAGATTAGAGAGGTATCATTGGTAAATCATGCAGTGTACCTCAGAGATCTGTAGTAAGGGCTTTTGTTTTCAGTAAGTAAAATGGAGAACACCTTGTGGAATCTTAAGGAGAGCAAACTGGTTTAGGATTCTAAAAGATCTCTCTCCAGCTGTTTTTTATATTACTAACACTCTGCAGAGGCAAGGGTAAAAAGTAGGTGACCTGCTGGAGTTCTAGGGGAATTTACACAAGTTTTAGTTAAGGCACAGCAGGCTTCTAAGATAGAGTTATGGAAGTAAAACAAAGAGAAATTGAAATCAAGATTTTTATACCTGAAAACCTGTAAGAATGGATATCAAAAGATGAGAAAGAGTTTTCTTAACCAACCGGAAAGAAATCAGACATGTCAAATTCAAAATCCAAATGGAAAGGCTGAAAGCACAGTGATACAGACCAATGAGAAAATAACTGAATATCTCACATAAGCACCATGTAAAGACCATCCAATATATGTATTAAAATTAAAAAAAAAGACAAGAAAAACAAAAATGAAACAGTAAACCAAAACCTGGAAAGAAAAGCAGCTCAATAAAAGAGAGGGAAAAAAAAAAAAAAAAGGAAGCCGCTGTAATAACACACACCTATAAGCCCAGAACTGCAAGAGCCTGGGCAAAAGATCACAAGTTCACGCCCCACTGGCAACTTAATGAGATTCTGTATAACGTAACATAACATTAAATAACATGAGCTGAAGATGTAATTCAGTGCAAAGGTCCTGGGCTCAATCCTAGTACAGAAGAAAGGGACATAAGGATGAAGGAGCTCAACACTGGAAGAAAACAAAGGGTTAGGTGTCTAATCCCTGTATTCCCAGCACTAAGCAAGTTGAAGCAGGAGGACTGCCATGAGTTCAGGCCAATCGGAGCTACACAGTGAGTTCAAGGCCAGCCTGGATTACATAGTGAGGCCTTCTCTGACAAGGGAAGCGGGGGTGCAGAGAAAGAGGCAGAGACACACAGACACATATAGAACAGGAAACCTGTACTAACAGAGACTTAAAAAGGCATAACTAAACCACAGTGTATAAATGTCATTTCGATCTGACCCAAAGTAAATACATAAGACAGAATGTGAAAACTGAATAGGGACCTTGTATTTGAGGCCACTGAGGGACTGATTTCATTCTTCCAGACATAACGGTATTGAGATTATATTTTTCTTAAACCAGTCCTTATTTTTTATAGCTACTTTAAGAAATCATCTTTACTTCTTTTACCTTCTTTAACTTCAAAATAAAGCTATTAATTTGTTGAAACAAGATTAGCCATTAATTAGTAAATTAGTGAAGCTGAGTGATGATGAAACATGCCAATTATTACTACTCTACTATGTTGTTTGAAACTTTTCGTAATATAAAGCTGAAGAAAAAAAGTATTGCTAAAAAATAAAGAAAATGATAACCTAAATTGAAGATAAGTATCTGAAGAGAATCCTCAGAGTACAGAAGAAGCTATATCCTTTTCTCAAAGCACATCCTTCAAGTAAGGATAGTGTTTTGCAACCCTGGGCAGAGAAGATTTTGTATGTCCTTCTACAGGAAATTGAGTCACAAATTAAAACTGCTCCATAAAAACACATCAGGGATGATGAAAATATTTTAGAAATAGATCAGACATAGTGGCACAGGCCTGTAAGCTGAGGAGGAAGGATCACCACAATTCAAGGGCAGGCAGCCTGGGCTGCAAAACAAAATCCTGTCTCAAAAAAAAAGAAGGGCTGAGGATATAAGCTCAGCTCAGCAGCACAAGTGCCTGCCTAGCAAGTGCAAGGACGACCTGAGTTTGAGTCCAATCCCTACTCCAAAAAGAAAGAAAGAAAGAAAGAAAGAAAGAAAGAAAGAAAGAAAGAAAGAAAGAAAGAAAGAAAGAAAATAGTGGCAGGAAGGCTGCACAACAATGTATGAAAAATTGTGCTGCCAGGCATGGTGACTCATGCCAAGGAGCCTCTGCACTGGTTCTCTGTAGACTACATGAAATTATCCCTATGCCCATTCTACTTCCCCAGACTCACAGTCTTACTTCTTTTGATTCTTTGTCAGCTGTTACTTTCTCAACAAATGTACATGACTATCCCTCTAAAATGTAATGGCCCAGACAGAGACAGACAGACAGACAGACAGACACACACACACACACACACACACACACACGGCTTTATTTTTTCATCACAGCAATTCTAATCAGGTCTCCAGTCATATCCTAAACATCTAGAATAGTCAACACAAGGTTAGTACTCAATAAATCTCTGTAGCACACATTAAAACACAGGCAAAGGTGAGATTTGACAGTGTGAAGATGTACATCTGAGGGGTCAAGGTTAAAAAAAAAATCAGTCTGCCAAGGAGGAATGAAGACTTGTAAGCAAGTAAGCCTTCTAAAGTAAAGAAGAAATGTGACTAACTGCAGCCAAAAACATGAGAAATTTAAAGGCTAGAAAGCTGGGGGCAGGGGGACAGGCCAGGAGGAAATTCAGGCTGAGAGGAAAGGGATGAAACAGTAAGACAGAATGAGGGGCTGAAAGGGAAGTGCAGGAAGAAGTCAAGAGAACTTAAGAGATAACAGAAAGATCCTAAGGAAGGATGAGATTGCATAAGAAAGAAAAAATAATTAAAAGGAAGGGGTGGAAGCCAAAGTTACATAGCAAACTGTTCTTATTCAAATCCAAGACTTAACAGCCCAAATATATACGAATATATGGCTTTGTTTCCAAAATATAAGCAACACAAATGTTAAAACATACCCAGATACATATATTCAGATATATAGGTGATGTGATGTATCACTTCTAATCTTGAAATTCCTTACTACAAAAATGCACATTTAGTTTAAAAAGTTTATTCCAGCCAGGTGTGGTAGCACATGCCCTGTAATCCTGGCATTCAAGAGCCTGAGGCAGGAGGATCCCTGCCAAGTTTAAGACTAGCCTGAGCTACCTAATGAGTTCAAGACCAGCTAAAACTACATATTCAGGCCCTAACTCAAAGACAAAAAATTAATAAACAATGAGAACTTAATTAGAGCTAGGTGTAGTGATACTTTAGTCTCAGGAGGTTGAGGTGGGAAAATCATTATGAATTTAAAGCCTGTCCGGGCCACATAGAAGACTGGGTATTTAAAAAAAAAAAAAAAAGTTCATCAAAGCCAGAAATGTTGGTATAGCCCAACAGTGTCAGCCAATTATTTGGGAGGCTGATACAGGAAAACCACTTGAGCCTCAAACGTCATGCAAAGGCAACCTGGGCAAGGCAATGAGATGCTGTCTCAAAAATAACACAAGCAGGATCAGTGGCTGAGGCAAGAGGATCATGTGGTCCCATGCCAGGAATCACAGACACACAAGAGACTGAGGCAAGAGGATCACAAGCTGGAGATCAACCTGGGATTTTTTTTTTCCTTAGACAGTGTCTTATGTCGTTCAGCTTGTCCTAAACTCACTTGTGTATGTAAGCCCAGGCTGGCCTCCAACTCACAGCAAGCAATCCTGCCTCTGTCTTCAAATTGCTGGGATTATAAGGCAGGCAGGCACCACCCCATGCCTAATTAACCTGGACAATTTAACAAGACTTTCTTTCAAAATAAAACTAAAAGCCCAGTATAGTGGTGCAGCCCTATTATCAAAGCACTGTGGCGAGCAGAAGAATTTCAAGCTCTAGGCCAGCCTGGGCAATTCAGCAAGGTCCTACCTCAAAATCAAAAGTGTAAATGGGCTGAGGAAATACTGAAATACTGGAGTCAATCTCCCAGTATTATTTTTTAAAAAACATTTTTTTTCTAAAAAAATGGCCAGAGATGTAGCTAGCTCACTGAAGGACTTGGGTTCAACTCCCAGTGCTAATTAATTGTTAAAAGATTAATTCATAAAACCTGAAATACTCATTCCTTAATACCTCTTTAATACCTCTGTTAAGATGAAATAAGACAGGCAACTGCCCCTCTAAGAGTCTTTTCTGCCAGTTAATAGAACAAGGCTACCTGTACTGTTTTTTCCATCATTGAGGAAACAGGACAACACTATCTCCCTTTAAATCTAAAAGAACAAGGACTGGGGATATATACTCAACAGCAGAGAAATTGACTAGCATGTGTGAGGCCCTAGGTTCAATCCCCAGTACCCCAAAAGTGAAATAAAACATTGAAGGAGTCAAACCAAAAGCACAATAATTAAAGTCTATTCATCTTGAAATAGTTAAAATGCTAACTTAAACACTACCTGAAACACACCAAATTAACACTGATCTTATGCAAATCTTCACAAAACTTACTTTTCTGAACATTCTACAGTATAAAATCCTTGACAGTTTATTCACCAAGTATGACGGAATAACGATTTTAGGGCTCAGCGGTACAAGCACCTGCCTAGCAAGCCCAAGGTTGTGAGTTCAATTCCCAGTACAAAAAAAAATTTTTAAATAACGATCTTATGTATTCCCAGATGTATGATAAATATACTGAAATAAAAATATCATTTAAAGCAATTAGGAATTTTGGAGCCAGAGACTTTTTAAAAATAATTTTGCAAATTCAGTGCTTAAGGCTACACTATTCAGGTAGAGACAAAAACATATAGTACCTTGGATGTGTGAATTTATGCACTCTCACTAAAAGCAGCAAGAGTGCTATTTTATCACTGATAACAGCAGTGTCAAATTCCACTCAGTGCAAATGCAGCTGCAACTAAACCCAGCACATTGTACACTCGCCTGCGTGTTATTGTGGGAAACACTGGAAAACTTCACAGGCAGCCATCCTGAATGTCTGAGGTTCCTTTTCATATTTCTTCTGCAAAGTAGTGTTAGACCAGTAGGCTAATTTTAAGGTGGAAATATACACTGTAACTTATAGCATAACAGGGGCTGGGGATTTAGCTCAGGGGCATAAGCACCTGCCTGGCAAGCCTGCGGTCATGAGTTCGATCCCCAGTACCACACAAAAAAAAAAAAAAAAACTTATAGCCTAACAGAAATAATTCATACAAAAACAAATTAAAACACATCCTCAAATTAGTGTGAAGGAACCTGGAAGTAAAACTGAGGTATAGGTCAGCCTACATAAAAAATCTAAAGATTTGTTTTCTTTTGGATGGATGGTACTGAAATGATTAAACCTAAGGTCATCACACTGAAATATACCCCCCCCTTCCTTTTAAATTTTGAGACAGGGTCATTAAATTCCTTGGGGTGGACTGAAACTTGTGATCCTCAGAGTACTGGGATTACAGTTATGCAAAACCAAGTCTAGCTTAAGGGAAGAAAGGAAATCTAAGATTACAATAAATTAATAGAAATACTAAGTGTGACAAATAGCATGTTATGCTGTTATTTTCTTATTAGCTTCTCGTATAGGCATTCAAAAGCTAATACAAGTCTACAGAACAGTTAAGCACAAAAGCAATAACAAGAAGATTGTATAAACTAGACATGGTAGTTAGCACAAGCTTGGCTACCTAAGCAAGCTGAGACAGGAAAACCACTTGAGCCCACAGCTTCAAAACCAGTCACATCTCATCCAAAAAAAAGAAGACAGTATTACACATTGATATGAAATGAACGTATTCTGTACTAACAAAGGTAAGTAAATCAGAAAGACTTGAATTTTCAGCTAGGCATCATGGCACATGCCTATAATCCCAGCACTTGGGAGGCTGAGGCAGGAGGATCACCTTGAGTTGAAGGACAGCCTGGACTACCTAGTAAGCCCGAAGTCAGCCTGATCTACAGACAAGAGCCTGTTTCAAAAAGCAAAAAACAAAAAACAAAACTGAAATAAAATAAAATACAAAGTAAAGGCAAACTTGAAATACATAGTGAGACCGTCTCAAAAAAACAAATAAAATTAGTTAAGTCAAGGCCATTCTGGTGAACTACATACCAAGATCCTGTTTTTAAAAAATAAAAAAATAAAAATTTTTAAAAACAACTGGCCCAGTGCTGAAGTATGTGTCTCAGTAATAGAGTAACTGTTTTTTGTTTTGCTTTGTTTTGTTTTTGTTTTTGTCTGTACCAAGGATCGAACCCAAGATCTTGCATTTGCCATGTAGGCACTTACACTGCTGAGCTAAATCCCCAGCCAAAGACTTAGTTTTAACCCCTAACACAGCAATCAATCAGTGGATTAAATTTTGTGGTGGTGGTTAAAGAGGGAACAATGACAGAATGACAGAAGTTCCAGAAAGAGTGTTTTTAACCGTTCTGCAAGCTAGGAACTGAACTCAGGGATTCATACATGATAGACGAGTGCCCCTACATACCCCTAGACACTGCGCTTTTAACACAGGTGGTCAGAACCTTTCACTAGAGATATACCAGACCCGTGTATTTGATGTTTTCCATTCTAATTTATAATAAATGAGTAAAACAGACAAGGACTTGACCCATTTTTCATTAAAGAAATACTGGGCCAGGGACACAGCTCAGCCAAACAACACCTGCCTGGCAAGCAAGGGTCCTGAGTTCTAGTCCAAGTACAAAAAAATAAATTAATTAATTAACCTTCCAGTCATTTAAAATGGAAAATGGCCTTTGCTAGACATAGTGACACATGTCTGTGATCCTAGCTATTCAAGAGGCTGAACCAAGAGGATTGGTGCCATTCAGTTGAGGGTTCTTTTCTCAATTTGGATTGGAATGGCAAATTGGCAAAGCATACCTCTGGGCTCTGACTGCCAGTGATTCTCAGCCTGTAGTGCTAAGTAAAGCCTTAGTATTTTGGTTTTAGCTGTCCCATCCGCTTCCCTCAAAGCCAAAAGCTCCTAACTTCCTTAATAGCTTTCTGCAGCTCTCCTAGCAAAAGGTGTCTCCAGTCTCCACCAAACACCACTGTGTTCCCCAATCTACAGGCCACAACTCCACTGGCTACTACCACCAGTCACAATCACTTGACCCTTTACTCTAACATTTGGTCAGCTACTGTTCGTCTCTGCCACTGGTCTCTTGAACCCTTTACAGCTAACAGCCTCTGCTAGGTATTTGTTGTTTGGGTTGTTTTTATTTTATTTTATTTTTTTTTTTGAGACAAGTAGTCCAGGCTAGCCTTGAACTCTTTCTTGCTCTTAGTGATCCTCCTGCCTCAGCCTCCAAGGGAGTGTACCACCACATTCAGCTGTTTATAGCTGTATTTAATGTGACCTACCTTGCCCACACTATTTTCAAGAATCTCAAGTAGACTTTAAAGAACCTTCCAGCCGGGTGTGGTGGCTCATGCCTGTAATCTCAGCACTCGGGAGGCTGAGGCAGGAGGATTGTTGTGAGTTCCAAGACCAGCCTGGGCTACAAAGTGAGCTCAAGGCCAGCCTGAACTGCATAGCAAGACCCTGTCTCAAAAAGACAAAAAAAAAAAAAAAAACTTCCAAACTCACTCTGAGAAATGAATCATGAAATTCACAGAACCACCAATAATTTGGACCTGTGCTACAGGTTAGGGGGAGTCAATACACAAACCAGGTTCAGCCCTAGCAGACTAATGCAACAAGGGAAGAGACCCTGTCTCAAAATTTTAAAACAGGGCATAGTAGTAGCACAGATCTGTGATCCCAGAATCCAGGAGGCTAAGGCAAAAGGGTCGTCACACATGAAACTATTTTTGACTGCTTCCCCTCTGCTTTCCCAAAACCAGACACTTACACTAGAGTAACAACAGTTGCCTATAAGCAGAGAAGGTAAATTAGCTAAGAGACAGCAGAGGAAGAGCGGCTTCCTTTCCACTGTATAACGTTAATGCCTTTTAAGTTTGTCCCATGTAGGGGCTGGGGATTTAGCTCAGTGGCATAAGTGCCTGCCTTGCAAGTGCATGGTCATGAGTTCGATCCCTGGTACTGATAAAAAAAAGTTTGTCCCATGTGTGCCTGTTTAAAAAAAAAAGACCATATATAAGTAAAACTTTACCTAATGTTTTTTGATTGTTTGTTTCAGACAGGGTCTCCCTATATAGTTCAGGCTGGCCTTGAACTCATAACAAACCTCCTACCTCACCCTCCCAAAGTGCTAAATTGATATTTTCTTAATATAGAAATAAAATAGGTGAACAAAAAAAAGAAGACTAAATAGATCAAAAAATGTCTCAGAAATAAATTAGAGGCAAAGATTAGTTCAACAGTTCTTCATAACCCAACTTCAAATTTTATGTGCATTACCATAGTCTCATTCTCATTCTTTGTATTTAGTAAATGGTATAAATTGCAAAAGGAATTTGCAATAAAACTGCCTTCTATTTTAAATAAGGTTTTATATAGGATTTCATCTGGGGGAGAACTTTCTATGGAAAGAGGATGAAAAAGGAAAAACTCTAGGGCTGGAGATTTAGCTCAATGGCATAAGTACCTGCCTAGTAAGTGTGAGGTTATATGTTTGATCCCCAGTACTACAAAAAAGAAAAAGCAAAAACTCAAGACTATTAAATATGGAAGAAAGAAAGAGAAAGAGAGAGAGAGAGGAAATATAGCTCAGCAGTACAGTACCTGCCTAGCAAGCACAAGGTCCTGAGTTCAATTTCTGGTACCAGGTGATAGGGGGGACTAACATCTGTCCTTCAAGAAAATATGCATTGGATGGGGATTTAGCTCAGTGGCTTAAGTGCCTACCTGGCAAGTGCGAGGTTGTGAGTTCAATCCCCAGTACAAAAAAAAAAAAATATATATATATATATATATATATATATATATATATATATATATAATATTAAGCACACAATATTAAGCACTTAGGTATTTTATGAACAGCATCTTTTCCTATCCATCAATAAATAGCAGCTTTTATCTTTTAAATCTAAGAAGATCCAAAATAAGCTGGCATAGTAGTTCAACATTGTAATACTTGCACTCAGGAGGCTGAGGCAGGAGGATTTCCCCAAGTTGAAAGCTAGTGTGGGCTATAGAAAACCCATCTCAAAACAAAAAAAAAAAACCCAAAATATAAATCAGAACATAGATGACAGAACTTTATTGTAAGAGGGTGGATGGAAGGCAAAACAAATTTAAAACAAGAAGCCAGGATATAACTTGGTGGCATAAGCACCTGCCTGGCAATTACAAGGTCCTGAGTTGGATCCCAGAAACAAAAAAATAAATTAAAACAAGTAAAAAATTGAATTAAAGTAATGATGCTAGTTAGACATGTAACTTAGACTCAGACTGCAAAAAACCTTTGTGTATAATCCCAACATTCTGAAAAGGGTAGGCAGGAGGACCGTAAATTTGAGCCCAACCTAGGCAGCTAGCTCAGTAACATAGTGACACATGCCCTTCAAGTTAAACACTGGGAATCATCAAGAAAAACAAACACCACATGCATCTTCTATCTCAATTCCATCCCTAGTACAACACCACCACAAAAAAGCTGTGGGGGGAGGGGAGTTTGAGAGCTCCCTAAAAGCAGTTTCACTAGGCATTCTTCAGCCATAAACAACAATGGGAAAGTTTCCAATCTTCGAACCAGTCAAGCAACAGGAAGGGTAAATTCTTAAAGGATACATAAGAAGTCAGGCATGGTGCCACATTTGAGAGGCTGAGGCAGGAGAAACGTGGCAAGGTCAGCCTGGATTATACTCAAAGTAAAACAAAGAAGGCCTAGGGGAGTGGTTCAATGGTAGAGGCGTATTTAGTGAACACCAGACTTCATATTAAAATGGCCAGCAACAAGGAAAATAAATGAATGAATTAAAAAAATGAGAACTAGAAGTCAGGGGTTTAGCTCAGCAACACAAGCACCTGCCTGGCAAGCATGAGGTCATAAATTCCATCCTTGGTACCAAGGGTGGGGGGATGAGAACTGGCACCCCAACCAGGTAAGGTGATCAAAGTATAACACAGCTACTTGGGAAGCTGAGGCAGGAGGTCCCAAATTGGAGGTCAACCTGGACAATTTAGAAAGACCCCCAGACAAAATGAAAAGCACTGGGGGGACTGTGGATTTAGCTCAGTGATGTAAGCGCTTGTCTGGCGAGCTCGAGGTCATGAGTTTGACCCCTGGTACCAAAAAAAGGAAAGGGAAAGGGAAGAGCACTAGAGATGTAACAGTAAAGTATGAGCCTAGCACCCACATAAATTCAATCCCCAAGACCACCAAAACAAAAAAGCCACTTTCCTCCCATGAACTTCTCTGAAACAGTCTTAACAGTTTACCTTGAACTGATATATCTGACTATATGCACCTGGAAGTTCAAAACAAAAACAAAACAAAACAAAAACTGCTAAAGTGGGTGCAGTGACACACATCAGTAATCTCAGCCACTTAAGAGGAAGATAGCAAGTTTGACCCTCAAAATAAAAACAGCTGGGAATGTAAGCTCTATGCTCCCTGAGCTCAATTCTAGTACCAAAAAAATCATATCAATTAAATAATCAATGAGTAGGTAGGTATGTGTGTACTTAAGGGGGAATAGGCAGAAGTCAAAGAATAGCAAATAAAGGATAATGAGTAAAGCTGAAAAGTTGAAAAGCTTTGTGGCTAAGAAAATAATGGTATGAAGCTGAGTGTGGTGGTTCACATCTGTAATCTCAGCACTTGGGAGGCTGAGGCAGGCAAATCTTTGCAAGTTCAAGACCAGCGTGGGCTACAAAGTGAGTCCAAGGCCAGCCTGAACTGCATAGTGAGACCAGTCTCAAAATAACAAGGAAGGAAGGAAGGAAGGAAGGAAGGAAGGAAGGAAGGAAGGAAGGAAGGAAGGAAGGAAGGAAGGAGGGAAGGAAGGAAGGAGAACTCAGGGTTTAAAGAAAATCATGCGGAGCTACTTTGTACTTTGGGGGATAGGAAGGAACTTGGGCAAGTTCCTGTTTGCAGCCTTCATAACTGGGGATCTCAACAGCTAAGCAATCATCAGCCATTCTACACATGGTTGTGTACTTTCAAAAGAGCTTTCTGAACTCCACTTGGGGAATTCCTGATGAAATTATTTTTAAAACTTAGTATCTAAATAGTTTGTCTCACGTGAAGTTATCACTGACCCTCCCAACAGATAGAAGATGTGGTGTTTGTTTTTCTTGATGATTTTCCCAGACGCACCCTAATGCAGTGCCTGCAACTAACATCCATGAAAACAAGCACCTTGCCTGGGATAAATGCATTGCCACAGGACATCACTATCATCCAGCAAGCAAAGGAGGGAAGAGATGAGCTTGCATGTAACAGTGTGTGTAGAATGAAGACATAATCTGATAAACTGGGGTAATCCTTCAAACATGTTTACATAAGACAAATTTTAAACAAAAACATCAAGCTACTATAGCTACTCTACCAGGTGACTTAAATTCAATAACCTATTTCACTGATAACAGTTTTACGGAGAGTAAATACCACAATTTTCTTACACCAAGAGAAGGGAGTTGAAAATGCTCTTTATCGCCCTTCCCTCATACATGTGTTTTATCCATTTATGGCATATACTATGATGTCAGTAGTTCAAAGTCATCCAATCCTCATACGTCAGCACTGAGGCTTTATCTGACTTCACAAAATTTGATACCCCAAGCTTAATTCACAAATCTCCAGGTATAACCCATATGCTTACTATGTGCCCAAGTCCTAGGTTCAAGCCTAGCTTTTAATAAAAATAAAAACCAAGTTGAATTCCCTTAATACTTGATTGATAACATTTAAATATGAGAGGTCTCATGGCAGGAGTTTATAACCCAGCTATTTGAGAGGCTGGGAAGACGGCACAGTGAAACATGACTGTAATCCCAGCACTTGGGAGGCTGACGCAGGAGGACTGTTTTGAGTACCAGGGCAGTCTCGGCTACATAATGAGTTCAAGCCCATCCTGAACTACAGAATGAGACCATTCTCAAAAAGACAAAAAAGTGAAGAACTTTTAAATAAGGGCTGGGGGCTTAGCTCAGTAGTACAAGCACCTGCCTGGCAAGTGCCAGGTCATGCATTTGATCCAAAAAAAAAAAAAAATTTTAAACGAACAAAGTTTAAATATCTCAGCTTGGGCTAGAGATTTGGCTCTGCTGCATAAGGGCCTGCCTTGCAAGCCCAAGGTCGTGAGTTCGATCTCCAGTACTTAAATAAATAAATAAATAAATAACTCAAAGTACAATGTTTACATAATTCCAAGTACAAACTTATGAACAATTGTAAATCCTCTATCACTAAGAATTATTTTTAAGTAACACGCTAACAAATCTGATCTGATAACAAAGTACAAAAAAGATTTTTCACAGGTAGATTTTTTAAAGTTTTGAAACATGATCATGCTGTTACTCAAAAACCTTCACTGAAAATGTCAGTGAGGGTCACTTAGAGTATGATAAACATTTGCACTCAAAATAAAACAATTTGGCCTTAGACTTCATATAAACAAACAAACAAACAAAAAAAAGAATATTTATTCTAAAAGTTTCCTCTTTTAGCCAGGTGTGGTGGCACATGCCTATAATCCCAGCACTTAGGAGGCTAAAGCACAAGGATTGTTGAATATCTTAGACCAGCCTGGGCTGGGCCATCTATAAAGTGAGATCAAGGCCTGCCTAAACTGTACAGGGAGACCCTGTCTCAAAAAAAAAAGCCTAAAAAAATTTTTTTAAAGTTCCCTCTTTTGTGCCAGGGATATTGCTCAGGGGATAGTCCCCAGCTAGATGGCACAAGGTCCTGAGATCCAGTCCCAGCACCCCCCAAAAAAAATTCCTTTTTTTGCTATTAAACCCATTTCTTCCTCCTCCCCATGCTTTTCCTCTTTTGTACTGAAGTTTTCAAATGCATGAGATGGAAGAACAATACCACAATACAATTTCAGTCTTCCTGCCTACCGGTTGGTCAGTCACTATTCTTAAGACTTAAAACTTTCAACACACTGTTTGGATTGATTTGAAATTCCCTCTGTCGTGCCTGCCTGGCAAGAGCTAGGTCATGAATTCAATCCCCAGTACCAAAAAAAGAAAGAAAAGAAAAAAGAAAAAAGAAAAGAAAAGAAAAGACAGCCTTAGATAGGAAAGTAGGCTGCAAATGCTGAAGTCAGGCAAACACCAAACAAAAAGTTCAGACAATCAAAAAGTTCTTATGCTTCCAGGCAAGCATAAGAATATTTTTTAAGGGTCTGAGAGTTTTAGCTCAGTGGCATAAGCACACGCGTGGCAAGCACAAGGTCATCAGTTCGCTCCCCCACATCAAAAAATAAAGAATATTTGTAAGTCTTTTCTCATACTAATAAATTAAACCTGTTTCTGAAAAATTATGTACTTACATAGAAATGCTCTCACTTTAAATACCACATTATAGTCACTTTAAAAAAAAATTACCAGCAACAATTTCCTGAGAACCTAGAGAATTTTCCACTTCCCCAACATTGAAAGTGGTATTCCTCCTTTAAAAAAAAATAATAATAATTTAAAAAAGTGGTATTCCTCACTCATAACTTATTAGGTTGAGATAAACCAATGAAACTACTTAAAATGGTCGGGGGGGGGGAATAGCCAGGTGTGGTGGTACCTGCAATCCCAGCACTTAGGAGGCTGAGGCAGGAGGATCATTTCAAATTTAAAACCAGCCTGGGCTACAAAGTAAACTCAAGGTCAGCCTGCACTGCACAGTAACACCCTGTCTCAAAAAGACAAAAAAAAAAAAAAAAAGATGGAAGCATAAATGCTTTGCCTAGTTTAACATTCTTTCTTTTATTAACACATAAGGCATTTTTAAAAACTTGAAGGTTCATGAGTAACAACTTGTTAAAATAAACAGAAAATTTTCCAAAATCTCTTAACAAAAACAAAAGATTAATTTATTCCAAGTAATGTTTAGTAAAACCTAATCCCAATACAACAAAATAACTTAGCTAGTTCCCTGGAGTTTGTTATAATGTGATTTAACCTGTACCCTCAAAATTCAATTAACCTAGGGCTTATCCTAATTGAGGATTATGTGCTGACTTCAGCAGTCCTTTCCCATCTATCCATCTACCACTCCATCTCAATTGCAGTGGCTACAGAAAGCAAAGTCCCAGGGGCAGATTATCTATTATATACTATGCAGTACCCAGGACAATATTCCCTTTTCATCACTATGTGGATAATCAAGAGTCAACTTTGGAAACAATCTAATCAACTAGGTTTCCAAAAATGTAAAGCTTTATATATGTAACTCAACAGTCTCTAACCAAGGAAATCCAACATTTCAATAGAGTATCTTCATGGATAAGTAAATCAAAAACATCACATTCTTTCCTAGAATATATCTTTTAAAAACAGATGAGCACAGTGGCACCTGCCTGTAATCTCAGCTACTCCGAGCCTGAGGCAGAGGAGAGGTCACAAACTCCAAGGCAATTTAGCAAGATTCTGTCTCAAAAATTTTAAGAACAGTGGGGGATATAACACAGAGCTAAGTTATAAGCTATAAACTAAGTTCAGTGTCTGGTAAGAAGGAAAAACAGAACATCACATGTTCCTAACAAAAATATGAAATAAACCAACAGACAGGAATGGTAGTGAATGCTTATAATCCCAGCACTCAAGAGACTGGGGCAGAAGAATCGGCAGGAGTGTAAAGCCAGTCTGGGCTACATAATGAGTTCAAGGCCTGCCTCTCTTGAAACCCTGTCTTAAAAAAAAAAAAAAAAAAGTACATTTGCTCTTAAGTTTTCTGTTTGGGGTTTTTTGTTGCTGTTTTTGGTGGGGTTTTTTTTTTTCTTTTTTCCTTCAGTACCGGAGAATGAACCTAAGGCCTTTGCACCACCAATCCTTTAATTTTTTTGGAGTAGGGTTTTGCTAAAATGCCCCAGGATAGAGATGGAACTAGCCATTCTCCTGTCTCAGCCTCCCAGAGTACAGGAATTATAATACAGACAACCAGGCCTTGTCTAGAATTTTAAGTAGGTTAAGCCTGTTTGCTAGTCCAATCAGACTCCTTTTCCCTTGCCTCTAGGCCACAAGTTTATTAGACTCGTAAATAAACCTTTATTACTACCCCATTGTAAATTGACCTAGACTTACAATACCGACCAAATTAAGTTTGGAGACAAATTGACATCATGTAGACTCAGAAGATTATCTAGTTTGTAACTAAACTGGCCTTCTAGGCACTGCAGGTCTTCCTTTCCATTCCTGCTGTATCTTTTGGTGCTTTTCCTGTTCATTTAACTTCCTATCACAAGGCAAGTAAGGGAAAGTCAATTAAATTGAAACAAACTGTATCATTTGTTAAGGGGCTGAAAATAAGGTTAGGCTGTTGATAAATTGTGCCCTTAGCCCAAAATCATCTCCTAGAAACCCTCTCAGAAAAACAAAGAACCAAACCAAAACAAATACATAAGTACATAAGCAAGCAAATCTGCCTGCCAAGAATGAGGTCCCTAAATTTGATTCCTGGTATCAAAAACAAAACAAAAACAGCTGGGCAAGGTGGCACACACCTGTAATTCCAGCATTCAGGACACTGAGGTAGGCAGATCGCTGAGTTTGAGGCTAACCTGGACTACAAACCGAGTTCAAAGCTAGCCTCAATGGCATATTAAAACTATCTCAAAAAGACGAAAAAAAAAAGAACCAAATGTATTCACTCACCTAGAAAACATTACAAACTGATGTGTAAACCTCGTTATAACAGAGCCAGTCCCCCTCTTAACTGCTAACCCTAACCCTTCCCACTCCCCAAAAGCACTCAAAATGGGACAGAATGTCAGTATTCTGCTGCAGCAGTCAGTCTCAAAACTATGAGAAACTTACATATAAAGAAAACAGGGCCAGGCATGGTGGCTCACACCTGTAATCCCAGCACTCGGGAGGCTGAGGCAGAGGACTGTCGTGAGTTCGAGACCAGCCTGGGCTACAAAGTGAGCTCAAGGCCAGCCTGAAATGCATAGTGAGACCCTGTCTCAAAAAAGACCAAAAAAAAAAAAAAAAAAAGTGGTTAAGGACATGAGTGGTGGCATGTACCTGTAATCCCAGCACTAGCCTGGGCTACAAAGTGCGTCCAAGGCCAGCCTGAACTGTCTCAAAAAAATAAAAATATTTTACACTATAGAGTACAGTAAACTGAAACCAAACTAGTGCAGGTTGGCTTAATATGAGAAACTACAGTACTTTTTCAATGCTGATCAGCAACAACTCTAATCCCAGAAAGCATTAACAGTGACAACTGACCAACTGAGGCCTGAGATTTAGCTCAGTGGCATAAGCACCTGCCTGGCAAGCATGAGGTCATGAGTTTGATCCCCAGTACCCCCACCCAAAAAAGTGACAACTGAGTAAAACTGTACACAACCTGCAATGTAGACAATGACAGGAGGTCATATATACTGTACTACTCATTCAACTAGCAACAAATTAAAAGCTTTTAAAAGTACTCTCCATTTCCTGGACCAACATTTAAAATTTTACTTTAAAAAAATGTAAAGCTCACATCCAGCACTTAGGAAGCTGAGGACCAAGGAATGCTGCAAACTTGAGAGGCCAGCCTAGACTATGTAGAGTTCAAGCCAGCCTCAACTAAAGTGAGACCTTGTCTCAAAAAGACCAAAAAAAAAAGTTTAAACAAGTCCTACAGTCACTAATGTTAACCACTAATTCAGAATAGAACAATAATAGATGGTGAGCTTTCCTCTCCTTACTTTACTGTCCAAACCGAAGATTTTTGCAGTGCTGGGAACTGACTGAACACAGAGCATTCCCTCTAATTTTTTGTGGTGGGAAGAGGGGAATTTGAGACAGGATGTAACTACTTAGCTCAGGCTGGCCTTGAACTCATGTCAGTCCCGCCTCAGCCTCCCATGCATCTTTCAAAAAAGTAAAGCATTTTAATATTCTCTAGTTCTCATTAAATTTTTTTTTTCAGGGATCAAACTCACGACCTCCTGCCTCCAAGGCAGGCACTGATGCCACTGAGCTAAATCCCTGGCCCCAAATTTAAAATTTTCATTAGCACATATTTGCAGTACATAATGACTACCTTCATTGTGAAGAGTTGGTACACGTGTATAGTACACCTTAATTCTTTTTATTTCCCCTTTCTTTCTCTGCCCTCCACCCATACACCTCCAGATTTCACTTAACTGCTAAATTGCTCAGGCTGGATTTGAACCTTCCAACCTTCAGCTTTAGCTTCCCAGAGTGCTGGGACCATAGGCATGTGCCACACTGGCTTGGTTTTGGTTTTGGTTTTGTCTTTTTGAGACAGGGTCTTGCTATGCAGTTCAGGTCAGGTTTGTAGCCCAGGCTGGTCTTGAACTCGCAACAATCTTCCTGCCTCGGCCTCCCAAGTGCTGGGATTACAGGTGTGCGCCACCACACCCAACACCACACTGATTTCTGAAATCCAGTCCAGAAGGCATTACAAAGCAATCATTTCAGTGTGGTGTCAAACACCTGTAATCCCAGCACTTTCCAGGTTCAGGCAGAAAGATAACCCAGCCTAGCCTAAATACGAGTTTCAAGGCCAGCCTGCTCTACATAGTGAGACCCTGGAGCAATAACTAAATAAGTCATTTAAAAAAAAAAAAAAACACCATTTCAAGAACTTTTTATTTACACACCTCCTAGACCAGTGGTGTCGAACCTTTTTAGAGACCCAGAATTCGCTCATCACACAGTGCCACACTGCAACTAAACCTGAACACAGGTTTTGGTTTAGGGAAAAACTCTTATCTGATACTTGGCAGCTGGAGTGACTTAGCTCACTTGCCAAGAGAGAGGGCTCTGCATGCCCAATGCAGCACTCATGCCATAGGTTCACCACCACTGTCCTAGAAAAAGGGTTCAAGGTCCAATAGTACATTGACTCCTTAACTAAATGAATTATTGGCTTAGAGTGTGGGGGTATTTTACAGACACAATTCACCCAAGAGGAAATACTCAGTATAATCTCTTTTAAAATATAGCAAAATTAGCCCAGCATGGTGGCACACACACCTGTAATACCACTAATGAAGGAGGATAAGGCAGAAAGATAAGAAATTTGAGTTTCACCTGGGCAACTTAGCAAGCCCTTGTCTCAAAAAATAAAGGCTGGAGATGTAGCTCAGTACAAAGGCCCTGGGTTCAAACCCCAGTACTGGAAAAAAATAAAAATAAATAAATAAAAATAAATATATAAAGTTGACTGTGGCTATAGTCCAGTGATACAGCATATGCTTGGCATTTAAGTCCCTGGGTTCAATCTCCAATAGTTAAATGTAGATATATTAAAACATATTTAATATATACTTAAATTACATTGCTATAAACATACTGCTATGAATACATATTAAGTTTAATATAATTTCTAATAATCTTGTTTTAATTAAGTATTAGTTTGCAAAATGATTTTCTTAGGTGCAGGGGATTCCAGCTCTTGAGACACTGAAGCAGAAGTATCACAAACTTGAAGGCCTGCTGTAACTCAAGCAAAACTCTGCCTCAGAACTAAAAAAGGACCAAGGATGTTGTACCACAGTGGTAGTGTGCTTCCCTAGCATAAACAAAACCCTTTATCAGCTTCCATCCATCCCCTGAAGAATTTTTTGGGATGTTTTGGGTTGTTTTGTTTTTTTGAGGCAGGTTTTTCAGTATATGATTCATGCTGACCTTGAACTCACTTTGGAGCCCAGGCTGGTCTCAAACTCACAAGAATCCTCCTGCCTCAGCCTCCCAAATGCTGGGATTATAAGTGTGTGTGCCACACCACACCTGGCTCACCGCCAATAATTTTAAAACTTATTAAAAATGGAAATCCTAGCCTGGCGTGGTGGCTCACGTCTATAATCTCAGCACTGGGGAGGTTGAGGCAGGAGAATTGTTGCGAGTTCGAGACCAGCCTGGGCTACAAAGTGAGCTTAAGGCCAGCCTGAACTGCATAGAGACCCTGTCTCGAAAAGACCAAAAGAAAAAAAAAAAAAAATGGAAATCCTGGGCTGGGGATTTAGCTCAGAGGCATAAGCACCTGCCTTGCAAGCACCCAGTCTTGAGTTCGCTCCTCGGTCCGATTAAAAAAAAAAAAAAATGGAAATCCTGGGCCAGGGATATAGCTCAGTGGCACCTGCTTGTTAAGCATAAGGTCATCAGTTCAATTCCCAGTACCAAAAACAAAAACCAAAAAAAAAGGAAATCCTTTGATCAGACCTAAACTTGTATTTGCAAAGCCTCTGTATTTAAGTGACATTTTCTGGTAGAAACATTTTTTATAACTGCTCTAAAAACAATGACAGCCTCCCAACTGGCCCACAATCTATCACCAAAATGTACTTCTGATGACACATACCTGTAATTTTAGCACTTGGAAAGCTGAGGCAGAAGGATCTCTGCACAATTTTCAGGTCAGCCAGGGCTACAGGGTGAGCTCAAGGTCAATTTGAACAACAATATCTTGTCTCAAAAACAAAAATCCACAAAAGCTGGTATTTGCTGCTTTGTTTTTTAATGCTGATAGGACAGTTAAGTCATTCCTATCAATATGTAAAATACCCATAATTTAGGATCCCAGGCAAATTAGATTACTAATTTCAATGCAGAACCTGAAGCACCCACCCCACCCTCACTCCACCCTGTGACAAGAGCTATAGTGCTCAGTATCACTTTACATGTTACAGACAGAAGCTTCATTTTATAAACAATGAACCTTGGCAGTGTTCTTCATCCTACAGACCCAGATTATTTAGGAGTAATAGTATGCAAAGCAACATGACCAGTAAATTCACAAGAGTCTTTCTGCTATGTTACCAACATTTTCGAGACAGTATGAAGAAAACAGTATTGCCACATTTCCCTTTTCTGTTCATTTTATTTTCCTGCACTGGGTATCCTACAGGAGTATTTCAAATGACTAATCTTCAATTAGTCCAAAAATGAAATGTACTGTAGAAAATGGTAATAGGCATTAGTTTCAAGAAGAATTGGAAGGTTTCAAAGGAGGAGACTCATTATTTTTTTTTTCTTTTGAGACTCATTTTTCAATGTGTTTGCATCTTTTCTGTTGGGTGTTACATGCAGAATCTACTCTAAATAAGCAAACTGGTTTGGTTTGGTTGGTTGGCTTTTCTGTGTGTGTGTGTGTGTGTGTGTGTGTGTGTGTTTTCTGGGGGTTGTTTTTTCTTTTTGAGTTTCACTTTGTAGTCCAGGCTGGCCTTGAACTCAGCAATCCTCCTTGCTGCAGCCTTTGGAGTGCTGGGATTACAGGCGTGCACTATGATGCCCAGATTTTTCAAAAAAAAAAAAAAAATTTTTTTTTTTTTTTTTTTTTTTTTGAGACAGGGTATCACTATGCAATTCAGGCTGGTTTTTAACTAAGTAGCCCAGGCTGGCCTTGAACTCTTGTTCTCCTGTCTCAACCTCCCAAATGCTGGGATTACAGGCTTGCACTGCCACACCCGGTTTAGTATTTGAAGTTTTTTAAAGAACTGTTCAGAAACTTACAAGGTTCATTACCATCTCAGTTCATGGAGCATTCTCTAAGATCTATAATTTCCTCCACCCTCTTCCCAATCATCTTTTAAACAACCTGCTGCAACAAATACTAAAGCTTTCTCGCAGCCAGCTAAGTTAGTTGGATCCAGGACAACCATTTCAATCAAGGAAATGCAGCAGACTTAACACTACCACTCTCACTCATCACATTCAACTCTAGTTAAAATCACTGCAGCAAGACAGCTGGTACTCGCCTTCCTGTCTCTTTATGGTACAAGCTTAATAACAAAAACAGGTCGGCTTTGAAACGCTTGCTCAAGACCTGCAAAAAGGAAGTGTCCACATTTGGGGAAGAAAAAAGTTTCAACTTGGGGAGAATCTCCTACCTTGCGTGTCATTTCCAGGTGCGAATCCTGAACCTCTCCTTCTAGTGAGATTTCAACATGCTCTGTGTCGTTCACAACTGCTGCTTTTGTAATTCTCTACCCTCGAAGCCCTCAAACTACCTAGGAAGCAACGAAGCTTCCACCAACGACTTCAAGGCTTGTTTTTCTTAAGGCATATGCAAGTAATTAAATGATTGCAAACTGAATCAATGAACGAAATACGACTGGCCACGATAAGACAAAAAACTGATGATAAGCAGTAAAAATGGACACGGCCAAGCCCAATTCAATCCCTTAACTTCTTACTTGCCACTCCCAGCGCTCACCCCATAGGTACTACGATGCCTTTTGACAGAGAAAACTGCGGAGAACCTACTCGAGCCCAAAATGGAAATTGCACAAGAAGGATCTCCTTCGCGTGAGAGTGCTGTTTAAATGCCCGGGTGCAGGAGCAAAGCCGGCGGCAGCCAGCCCGCGTCTGCGTGCGGCGGGCGGGCGCTGGGCGGGGGTCCGCCGACCCTGCCCGGTCCTTCCGGGGAGCTGCGGAGGAACCAGGCAGCCAGCGGCAGAGTGGCCGCGGAAAGCCGCCGGCAGCAGCCCCAAGGAGCTGGGCAAGGCCGGCGGGCGACAAAACTTCAGGGATCCGAGGGCAAGGCGGGCCCCTGCGCCCCAAACTCCTCGGGTGATCACTCCGCGCGGGGACCCCCACCCAGACGCCGAAGCCCGCTGCCACCCAGCCTGGGCTCCCCGGCCCCCCAACTGGCTTCCCAAAGGCTGAGGGGAAGAAGCTTGGCCCGGACACCCCCAAACTACCTCAGTGCGCCCCCGATCCGGCGCACCCCTCAGCGCCTCTCCACAGCCCAGGAAGCCGCCGGCTCGCGGCAGCTCCGGCGCCTCGCCCTCTTCCCTCCGGCTCGCACTCCACCCCCCTGCCCGCTGCCGCCGCCGCCGCCGCCGCCTCCTTTATCTCCACTCACCGCCTGCCGCCATTTTCCTCACAGCTCAGCTTTAAATCGGAAACTCGCCGCTCAGCCCGCAGCTGCCCGCACCACAGACTCAGCCGCGACCGCGGCCGTCGATGTGAGGGTCTGAGGAGGCACCGCTGAAGCCGAGGCGCGGGCGCCGCTGGGATATGTAGTCCTGCAGCCACGCCCAGCACTACCGGTCCCAGGGGGCCTTGCGCGCCCAGGCAAGGGTTCCAGTGCTGCTGCTGGATTTCCGAGACTTGGCTTCCGCGGCTGAGATCGTGGCCACGTGGGACCCGCGGGCGGTTCTCGCCCTCACCATCTGCGCGCCTTTGTAAGATCTGAGAACTGGAATGCAGTCCTCGCCCTGCCCTTAATTTTTTTCATGCTTGCCTTCATCCGGTAATATGTAACATTCATGGAGTGTTTCGTGTGCCAAGCGCAGATCTCCCAGCAAGCACCCTTTAGGAACCGTGATCATTGTCATTCTTCAGATGAGACAACTGAGGCACCAAATCATGAACCCTGAAACAGGTCTTTAAATGCTAAAGCTCGGGATGAAAGGTTGTTGGGCACCTGTGCATTCAGTCTTGAACATCAGCTCTTGGAATATATTTTTTTTTCTTTGCTTTTTTAGCGTTTATCAAAAAGCAACTGTACTTCCACTTTATGGTGACAAACGAAAACAAAACACATTGGTTACGAGTATTAAAATATAACAGTGATAAATCTCACCACTAAATTTACAAGATCTATGTATAGTAAACCGGAAAACATTACAGAAAAATTAAAAATTTCAAGAAACACTTGAAGATAACAATGTCCTTTGAAAATCCAAAAGGTTTGAAATCATTAAAATAGCTTTGAAAAGGAAGAAAACTTTAGAGAGCTAACATGACATTGTTTCCAGAATTAATATACATTTGTAATATTTACACTTTCAGCTTCTCACACCAGGCAGACAATATGATGCTTGCATGTATGAGTGTGATTTATTTCACTTATGAGTACGGAGTTGCATCCATTTACCTATAAGCTTCCAGTTTATTCTTTTTATGGCTGAATAATACTCCGTTGTAGAAAAATCCACATTTTTTTTTGTTTGTTTTTTGGGTTTTTTTTTTTTTGTTTTTTGGTACCGGGGATTGAACTCATGACCTTGTGCTTGCCAGGCAGGCACTTAAGCCACTAAGCTAAACCCCCAGCCCAAAATCCACATTTTTTATCCATGCCTTGGTTGATGGGCATTTGGGTTATTTCCAAGATTTTACTGTTACAAATTGTGCTGTTAGGCCAGGTATGGTGGCCCAGGAGACTGAGGCAGGAGGATCACTAAGAATTTGAGGTCAATTAACGAATTCAAAACCACTCTGAACTGCACAGCAAGATCTTGTCTCAAAAAAAATAATAAAAATAAAAATAAAAATACTGAATCAGTATGAAGTGTGTGTTTGTGTGTATATATGTATGTGTGTGTGTTGTTTGTTTTGGTACCAAGAATCCAAACTCAGGACCTTTTGATTGCCAGGCAGTGTCTGGAATGTGAATAAAATAAAATAAAACAATCTGAGTTGGGCATCGTGACTAGGATAATCCCAGCTACTGATGAACCCGAAGAACAAGAATGGCAACTTTGAGGCCAGCTTGAGCAATTTAGGTTTTTTGGTTTTTTTGTTTTGTTTTGTGTTTTGTTTTGTTTTGGTTTTGGTTTTTTGATGTGGTTTTTTTTTTTTTTTTTTTTTTTTTGGTGCTGGGGATCAAACTCACAAGCAGGCACTTATGCTGCTGAGCTAAACCCCCAGCCATAGCTTGAGCAATTTGGTGAGACTCAAACAATAAAAAAGGCTGTGACAGAACACTTAGGCAGTATGCATGAAGCTCTGTGTTCAATCCAAGCAAGAGATCAAATCCATTACTGCAAAAATAAAATAAGAAGCCTGGTGTGGTGGCACATGCCTGTAATCTCAGCACTCGGGAGGCTGACAGAGGAGGATCATTGTGAATTCAAGACCAGCCTGGGCTACAAATTGAGCTCAAGGCCAGCCTGAATTGCACAGCAGTCTCAAAAAGACAAAAATAAATAAATAAATAGCCTGAGGTTAGCTCCGTCATCACCACCCAGACTATTCCATCACCTCCTCACTGTTCTCTGTCTCTGTCCCTCCCCACCGCATCTGTCCTCCACAAGGAAGAAAGCACCCTGGTAAAGAGCAAATCAGTTCACATCTCTCCACACACAACTGTTCTGCACCCCTGTCCTAACTCACCCCCCTTGCTGGGTATGGTGGTGCATGCCTGTGATTCCAGCACCCCAGAAGGAACACTGTGAGCTGAGGCAGGAGGAACACTGTGAGTTTGAGGCCAGCCTGGGCTACATAGTGAGTTCAAAAGTCACTCTCAACTACATCGTGTGAGACCGTGTCCCAAAAAACAAAAAAGAACAAAAGGGGGGATGAACCACTTGTCTTCCTCTCAGGACAGTTGCCCAGATCTCCTGGGCCCCTTGGGGCAAACAGGCTTTGCACACCCCAGACTCAGAGCGCTTGTACTCACTACTACTCAGAGCTGTTCTCACTACTGTTTCCTCAGCCTAGAACCACTTTTCAGAAAATCCAAGCAGCTGGCTCCTTCATCTCCCCGTGGTCTGCCATGTCTACAAGTCACCTCCTTGGAGAACTTTCCCCAACTGTTCTAGTTTATGTTCTTTTTTTTTTTATTTTTTTTTTTATCGGTACCAGGGATCAAACTCACGACCACACGCTTACAAGGCAGGCGCTTATGCTGCTGAGCTAAATCCCCAGCCCCTATTTTAAGTTCTTGCCCACTCAGAAGCCAGCTTTCTCATCCTTCTGCCCTGTTTCATTTCCCTTCAAATGTAACTTTAATCATTGGAAACTTTTTTTTTCAGTACTGTGGATTGAACTAATAGCCTTGCACAGGCTAGGCAAAGCTGTACCATAGAGAGAGCTACATCCCAGCCCAAGAACTTTCTTCTTTCATGTTATGTTTGGCTTTTTTTTTACGGTGCAGGCTTCTTTGTACTCACTTTGTAGCTCAGGATGGCCTGAAACTTACAGTGGTCCTCGTGCCTCCGCCCGCTGAGGGCTAGGATTACAGCATGTGTCACTATACCCAGTTAAAACTTTCAATAGAAAGAGTAGCTTCAATGCTGAGCAAGGAAGCACATGCCTGTGCCCAGCACTCAGGAGGCTGAGGCAGGAGAATTGCCATGAATTCAGGAACAGCCTGGGCTACATAGTGAGTTCAAGGCCAGTCTGAACTATACTGCCAGACCTTGTTTCTAATAATAATAATAGTAATAATAGTAATTTTTTAAAATACCCTAGGCAAAGATTTTATGGATAAAACTCCAATAGCACAGGAACTATCACAAAGAATCAACAAATAGGATCTTACCCTATTAAAAAGCTTTGGCACAGCAAGAGAAACCACCAACAGAGTGAAGACACAACCCACAATGTGGGAGAAAACATTTGCCAGCTGTTCCTCAGACAAAGGATTACTATCGAGAATATATAAAGAATTCAAAAAGATCAGTCCTCCCAGACTTAAAGATCCAATCCAGAAATGGGCATCTGAAATGAATACACACTATTCAGGTGAAGAAATATGAACAAATAAATACATGAAAAAATGTTCAACATCACTGGTTATTTGAGAGATGCAAATTAAAACATTGAGATTCTATCTCACCCCAGAAAGAATGGCTACTTTCAGGAAATCAAGCAGTAACAAATGCTGTGGGTACTGTGGGGAAAAAGGAACCCTTCTCCACTGTTGGTGGGAGTGTAGACTGGTGCAACCACTGTGGAAGTCGGTGTGGAGCTTCCTAAAAAAACTAGGATTAGAGGTCCCATTCTACCCAGCTATTTCCCTTCTGGGTATCTTCCCAAAAGAATTAAAAACATCATACCGCAGTGGTATATGTGCACCCATGTTTATAACAGCACACTTTTTAATAGCCAGATCTTGGAAACAACCTAAATGTCTACCAACTGAGGAATAGATAAAAAACATGAGGTAACAAGTACTATTCGGCCATAAAGAATAATAAACTGGACACTTTTGTAGGTAAATGGATGCACCTGAAGAACATACTCATTCGTGAAAAAAAGACACAAGACACACATGTGTAAATATATTTTTTCATTAATGTGACAAAATGAAAGAAAAAACGTGTATATATATGTATATGTACATAAAAAATAATTAAGATAGTTATACTACTGACTTCTCTGAGTTCCCTGAAGGGGAGGTTTGTGCTGGTATTGTTCCAACAATTGAATGCAGATGTCCTCTGCTCTGGCTGAATGATTTAGGGATGACAGTGTGATTGTTGCCCCTGATTGAAGTGTTTTAAAATTTAGGGTTTTTTTTTTCTTCTTTTTTTTCTCCATGAAATAAAATGGATTTGGAAGTAAATAAATAAAGTAGTACTACCCAGAACTCATAGACATTTTACTTTCTAGACATGGTTCACCTAATCCTCGCACTCAGAAAAAGTGCTTTTATTATCACCTTTTTACAGATGAAAATATACAGGCATTGAACAAATGAGTAGCTCGCCCAAAGGTACAAACCCAGGGCTAGAAATCTGTGTTTTTTGTTGTTGTTGTTGTTGCTGTTGTTTGGGGTACGGAGGGAGGCTCAAACTCACGACTTCACGCTTGCCAGTTGGGCACTTATGCCGCTGAGCTAAATCCCCAGCCCGAAATCTGTGTTCTTAACTATTATACTTTACTCCCTCCCCACGGGCACATAAACAACAAGGACTTTCAATTGTCTCATATAAAATCCTAGAGGTAGGTAGTTCAGTGTATGTTCAAAGAGGAGGCCATTACATCCACGCCACCTGAGCCATCTTCAGCATGTCTTTCTGTCCTTTGCCCACGGCCTCAAGGGCACCACATGGCCACCACAGCTAAAGCACCACATCCACCCGAAATCAAGTTCAAACACAGGAAGCAGAACAATGAACAAGGGTCAAGAGAAACGTTATATTTCCCTTCACCTTTTGTTGTTGTTTGCTTATGTTGCTCAGGCTGACCTTGAACTCACTATGTAGTCCAGGTTGGCTCCAACTCATGGCAATCCTCCTGCCTCAGCCTTCTGAGTGCTGGGATCACAGGCATGCATCACAGGCCCATACTCCTTTTGTTTTGAGAAGAAAAACACTTTCCCATTTTCTCCCTTTCCCCAATGCTAAGCGTATGTTCCCTTATATATTACTACAATGGAGCACAGAGGTCCTTGGCCATTCTTACAGGCAAGGGAATCTGGGAATGCATTTGAATGCTATTCTAGCTTTGGGTTTAAATTTAAATGAATGTGGGTCTGCTTCTCTGCCTCTGCTCCCATAACCCTCCATACTTTTGTTTTTTATCTTCTGACAGTCTAGCCTAGTGGTTAAAATGGTAGGTTTAGCTAGGCATGGTAGCTCAGGCCTGTAATCCCAGTACTCAGGAGGCTGAGGCAGGAGGATCACTGTGAGTTCAAGACCAGCCTGGGCTATAAAGAGAGCTCAAGTCCAGCCTGAACTGCATAGCGAGACCCCGTCTCAAAAAGACAAAAAAAAAAAAAAATGGTAGGCTTAGCTGAGGATGGCAACCCATACTTGTAATCTCAGTATTCAGAAGGCTGAGGCAGGGATTGTTCAGAGTAGCCAACCTGGGTCTACATAGCAAGTTCAAAGGACACCCTGAGCCAGATATGATGGCACATGACTATAATCCCAGGACTTGGGAAGCTGAGGCAGGAGGATAGCTGTGAGTTCTTGGCCAGCCTGAACTACAAAGTGAGTAGAAAGCCAGCCTGAACTGCATAGGGAGACCCTGTCTCAAGAAGACACAAAAACAAAAACAAATAAAAAAAAAAGCAAAGCACACCTAGGAAGATCTTGTCTCAAAAAAAAAAAGATTGTGGGCTTTCGTGCTCACTAATCCTGTTCTGTTGTGCATGTGTGCGTGTGTGTGTGTGCGTGTGTGTGTGTGTGTGTGTACCAAGAATCAAACTCAGGACCTCATGCTTGCCAGGCAGGCCTTGTGTCACTGAACTATATCCTCAACCCTCCTATTTTGCTATTTACAAAACTGAGTGATAAACTGGGTGTGGTGGCATACTTGTATAATTCCAGCATTTGGGAGGCTGAGGCAGGAGGATCCTTGTAAATTCGAAACCAGCCTGAGCTACAAAGTGAGCTCAAGGCCAGCCTGAACTGCATAGTGAGACCCTGTCTCAAAAAGACAAAAAAAAACAAAACAAAAAAAACCTGCATGATTATGGATTGGTTTTTTACTTTTTGTGCCTCCATTTCCTAAAATGTGAACAACACGCTGGGTGTGGTGGCATATGCCTGTAAACTCAGCACACAGGAGGCTGAGGCAGGAGGATTGCTATGAGTTCGAGCCCATTCTGGGCTCCATTGTGAGTTCAAGTCCAGTCTAAACTACATAGTGAGACCCTCTTTCAAAAAAAAAAAAGAAAATGTTAACAACAATCATAATACTAGCCAGACATGTTTGTGTACACCTATAATCCCAGCACTTGGGAGGCTAAGGCAGAAAGATTGTTGCAAATTCGAGACCAGCCTGGGCTATAAAGTGAGCTAAAGGCCAACCTGAACTGTATAGCAAGACCCTGTCTCAAAAAGACAAAAAAAAAAAAAAATTCTTAATACTAATAGCAACAGTAATAATATCTGTTTTATAGGGTACAGTAAGGATCTAATACCTGTAACCCCAGCACTGGGAAGGCTGAGACAGGAGGATCGCCACAGTTTCAGGCCAGCCTGGGCAACACAGTGAGTTAAAAGCCAGCTTCAACTACATAGCAAGACTTTCTCAAAATAATAATAATAATAGCAGGATCAAATATTATGATATAGCAAAAGTGTTAGAATACTGTCAGGCACAAAATTATATGTTCTACAGATGTTAATAATGATTTCATGTGGCCATTCCAAGCCCAGGGCTTGTAGGGTTGATAAGCCAGGGGGCAGTAACAATTTTCTCCTTTTTCCTCCCATTTTACCTCATTATAGTTATTATTCTCTCAAACTTCCCTGCAAGTGAAAATAGATCGCTGGAGTAGATGCCTAAACCCTGTATCGCCTATCACTCTGCAAATAACCTAAACTACGAGCCGGCATGGCGCAGGCTCCACCCCCAGGTCTGAACTACTTTAGTTCCAGACTGGCACCCCGCACCACAAGGGGGCAGGGAACCCACAGACCGGCGCCCAGAGGAGCGATGTGATTTGGGGGTCAATGATTACTTTATTGCTTTGCTCATAGAGAGGGGAAATTCCTCTGCAAAGTGTCATCATTACGGCAGATTTTTGCTCCAAAGAGCAATCCGAGCTTTCGGCACAGAGTAACCTTGTGTCTAGGCTCACAGCAGGGTTGAACAACCGTGATTTCTGTGTCAGGGCTGTCGCAGGTGCCAACTGGGATTGGCACTGGAGCTGGCTGCGACAGACTGGTCCTGCCCTGTGACCTGCAGGTGACTCCACAGCTGGAAGAATTTGAAGGCCAGCTCGTTTCTGGGGTTTTTTGTTTTTCTTTCTGAGACTGACCTATTCAGTGCATGAGCTCTGGGGGATATCTTTTGCCATCCAGTGTTTTTGAAGTACCCATCACGGGACAGCTCAAACAAGAAAACAAGTGCTAGCCAGGCATGGTGGTGTGTACCTGTAACCGCAGCACTCAGGAGGCTGAGGCAGGAGGATTGCTGTGAGTTCCATGCCAGCCCGGGCTGCAAAGTGAGTTCAAGGCCAGCCTCAACTGCAGAGTGAAACCCTGTCTCCAAAAGAAAAAGACAAGTGCTGACAAGGATCTGGAAAATGGGAACTTTCACTTCTTGCTGGTTGGGGCCCTGAAATGCCGCAGCCCTTTTGAAACACAGTGGGGCTATTCTGAAACACGGAGCTGCAGTGCTGTAACACTGGTAAGGATATTCCACTCAAAACATGAGCTACGATGGAAGCCAAGGCAAATTAGAGGTCAGCCGAGGCCATTAACAAGACCCTATCTCAAAGTTTGTTTTGTTTTGGTGCCAGCTGTGGTGGTGCACACCTGCAATCCCAGCACTTGGGAGGCTGAGGCAGGAGGAGCACCACAAGTTTGAGGCCAGTTTGGACTATGTAAAGAAACCCTGTCTCAACAACAACAATGAAAAAAACAAACCAAGTGTGGTGGCTCACGCCTGTAATCCCAGCACTCAGGAGGCTGAGGCAGGAGGATCATTTTGAGTTCGAGACCAGCCTGGGCTACAAAGTGACCTCAAGGCCAGCCTGAACTGCATAGCGAGATCATGTCTAAAAAGACCCAAAAAAAAAAAAAAAAAGATTTTCTCATTAGGATGATAATTTTAGAATTAAAATTAGATAGTACTGATGGTTGTACAATTCTGAATATGCTAAAAATCAGTGAAATACATACTTTTAAAAGGTGAATTTTAACCAGTTACAGTGGCACATATTGGTAATCCCAGCCACTTGGGAGGCTAAATCAGAGTTAGAAACCAGCCTGGGTTACACAGGAAGTTCAAGGCAACCTGAACTGCACCTTTGTGAAACCCTGCCTAAAAAACAAACAAAAAAAGATTTTCAGGCAAGTAAATACTATCTCAATAAAGCTGTTTTCTGCGTTGTTTGTTTTGTTTTTGGAGACAGAGTCTGGCTACATAGTTTAACCTGGCCTCAAATCCTGGGCTTCAACCTCCTGTGTAGGGATTTGTGTGCAAACAAGAGCATACCATGCCCCGGGGTTTGCCCCCAGTTTTCTCACTAATAATACAGCATGCAAATCATTTCCACAAGGAAGGTAAGGGCCTCATTAAAAGCTACCTAGAAGGCTGTCCTTTCTTTGGCAACTGCCATAAGTATATGGAAGCATTATGACTTACTGTATGTATATATTTTGTCTGTTTGTTTAGTTTTGTGTTTGGAGACAGGGTCTTGCTCTGTAGTTCAGGCTGGCCTTGAATTTACTATGTGGCCTAGACTGGCCCCAGACTCTCAGCCACCCTCTTACCTCAGTTTTCAAGATGCTGGGATTACAGGCACCAGCTACTATGCTTGGCAACTACTACTTAGTAAACATTCAGTTGTTCCCTTTTTTTTTTATTGGTACCGGGGATTGAACTCACGACCATGCGCTTGCAAGGCAAGCGTTTATGCTGCTGAGCGAAATCCCCAGCCCTGTTGTTCCCTTTTTCTATCTCAAAGAAATTTCCTTGTACTTTTCTCTTAAAAGGAACTTTTATTTTCTCAGTTGTTAGGAGGATGAATCCAGGGCCAGTCCACTGACCTCCATTTTTAAAATTTTGAGACAGAGAATTTCTAAAATTTTGGGACAGAGACTTGCTGAATTGCTCAGGCTGCTCTCCCACTGTCAATCCTCCTGCCTCAGCCTCCCATAACTGGGATTACAGGTGTGTGCCACCATGCCAAGTTTACAAAACAACTTTTTAACAGGCATTAATAAGAAAATATAAACATGGGAAGTTGCCCTCTCTCATTTCTACAAAAGTTTACAAATGCCCAGTTTAGCATGTTGTTTGCTTGTTTACTTGCTTGCTTGCTTTCTTTCTGTCTCTTTCAGATGTCAAATGGAACAGCAGCAGGAACAGAGGAAGCCGGGAAGAAGCAGAAGGCACACTCTATAATCACTCAGTATTTTGGATCAAGGCAGCTCAGACTCAGAATGGAAGACTCCCTAAGGCAGGAGGTAACAGTGGGAGATATGATTCTGATGTGAAATGTCAACCTTGAAGCAGGCCAAGTCACTACCCAAAAGGCAGGCCTAGAGCTTCATAAGATCACAACACGTTTGCTTCACAGTTGTAGGACTCAATGTCATGGGGTTGCCCATGGTTTTAAAAAATGGTACCTGAGGGCTGGGGATTTAGCTCAGCAGCATAAGCACCTGCCTTGCAAGCATGCGGTCGTGAGTTCGATCCCTGGTACCGATTTAAAAAAAAAAATGGTACCTGAGCTGGACATGGTAGCATGTGCTTTTAATCCTAGCGTTTGGGAGGCTGAGTCAGGAGGATCTGAGTTCAAGTCCAGCCTGGACTACATAGTGAGACATTTCCCCCGCAAAAATAAAATGAACTGGAATCTTACCAAGTGTCAGAATGAATCTCATAGCTGGGTGTGGTGGCTCAAGCCTGTAATCCCAGCACTAGGGAGGCTGAGGCAGGAGGATCGTCGCAAGTTCGAGACCAGCCTAGGCTACAAAGTGAGCTCAAGGCTAGCCTGAACTGCGAGACCCTGTCTCAAAAAGACAAAAAAAAGAAAGAATGAATCTCATATAATATGCATTAGTTCATAAAATGTTTTATCTCGAGTATATACAGAAATACAAGTGTGAATACTGAATCACAGCATTACCTTTATTTCTCATGTCAGCAGTCAAAGCTTTGAAGATATTAGCTAGGAGGGTGATATTTTTTGGCCTCCACACTCTTATTCATAACTGCAAACCTTTTGGAAGGGAAGGCGGGGAAGAAGATGTGAAAAGAATTAAAATGTGTTATGGGCTGGAGATATAGCTCAGCAGCACAGCACCTTCCTGGCAAGCAAGGTCCTGAGTTCGAGTCTTTACACCCCACAAAAAAAAACTGTGTTATGTATGTGTACCAATACCCTACAATGAACGAATTCATTAGATACTGCAAACATGTACAAATAAAAGTAAAAATTAAGCCAGGCATGGTGGCACATGCCTATAATCCTAGCACTCAGGAGACTGAGGCAGGAGGATTGTCCTGAGTTCAAGGCCAGATTGGAATACAAAGTGAGTTCAAGGTGAGCCTCACCACTATGCCGGGCCTTCTTTCCTTCTTTCTATCTTCCTTTCCTTTTAAATTATACAAAAGAAATGCAAGTGAGTTCCTCAGCTCCACTTCCCTCTCCCAGGGTCAGCGGCAGTGGCCCATTTCTTACACGCATTGGATAGATGTACAGGCGTGCTTCGGTTTGCATCCACACAAAAGCATCCTGAACTGAAAACATGGCCTTCAGCGGAAAACACCAGAGCTGAGCAGTGTAATCCACCACAGGGCAGGGCTGTCCCTGTATCCTGGGCAGGCTTTCTCGGAGACTGGAGCCCAGCTCCCCGCCACTGCGGACATAGCGCCACACATCCCTGACCTGGGAGCCGATCAGGGTCCAGCAGGACACTTGTTCCTGACTGTATCTCCCTTTCACACCATGCGGTAAGGTAAGCAGAATCGCTGACAACTGAAGGCCGGCTGTCTTTACAAGTAAATACAGACCCAAGCAGGCACTTACACCACTGAGCTAAAATCCCAGCCCCTTATTTTTGTCTTTTTGAGACAGGGTCTCACTATGCTATTCAGGCTGGCTTTGTAGCCCAGGCTGGTCTCAAACTCTCAAAAATCCCCCTGCCTCAGCCTCACTAGTGCTGGGATTACAGGCATGTGCCACCATGCCCAGATTATTTTCCTAAATTTTAAAACTTAACATAGATCGGGGCATGGTGAAGCACGCCTATAATTCCAGCTCTCAGAAGGCTGAGGCAGGAGGAATGCCTAGAGTTCAAGGCCAGCCTGGGGCTCCAAAGTGAGTTCAAGGTCAGCCTGAGCTGCATAGCCAGATCCTGTCTCAAAAAATTAAATAAATTAACTAACTAATTTAAGCGTAGCCGGGAGATCTTGCTGTACTGTGCATGCCATTATGTTGTATTGGTTGCATAAAATCCCTTGAGTCTGAATGTTTTTAGAAATCGGCTGATGCCAGCCGATTCATTCTTTCAATGAATTTGAGTTTTAAAAGTGATGGCAGTGAGCTTATGTAAAAGGATAAACCCTTTCCAATTATTTAGTAATTAGAGAGTAGGAACACGAAAGGAGTGAATGCGTTGGGGCTTGTAAGCAATACCCAAGCCAAGTTAAGTCTACTGTTAAAAAAAAAAATCTGGCTTTTACCAATCAAGTGCACTGCAGTGCCTGTTAAGGATAAATCACTGCACACACAGTCATGACGTGTGCCCTCCCCACTGTCCCTCCTCAGGAAGGGCAGTGGTCCCTGTCTTTGGTGCCAAATGACTGTCTACTTCTGCCCAGGCCGAAGTCTCTTGGGTCTGATGCAGGTATGAGCCCAAGGGCAGCCAATGCTGCTCAGTGATTTATGAGTTGGCAGGGCCCAAAAATATCTGGCCAAACAGGAACCAGGCTGACCAGGCTGACCTGTCCCATTCTCATTTGGGATGAATCAGCTCATTAATGAAAGGGTTTGAAGCGCAAGGGGATAAAGAATATTTGAGAGGAGGGATGAGACTGCATATGAAAGAACAGAAACAGCATTTAGAGCTAGGAGGTAGAGAAAAGATACTATAAAAAGAAAATGAAGGTGGTCCATTTCCAGCAACACAGTAGATTAGATAACCGGAAACACCCCAACCCCACCGCAAAAACGCCTGGAAATTCTGGGTAAGAGATAACAATTATTGTTTCAAATGAAAAACTGACTTTACAAGAAAGGAAGGGAAATCCCCAGATGCCAAAAAAACAAAAATAGAACCGAAAACCACGCCAGTAAATGTGAACGGAAGCTGCCAGAAGAGGAGATCTCAGAAAACCAGGTCTTGGGAGGTAATGCAAATATGAGACCCAGACATGAGGCACTGGTCTCACGCAGCCCAAAATTACAGCACAGAAATGAGCCTGCTGGAGCCAGGAGCCAACAGATCCAGCAAAAGTGGGTGAGACCCTGGAGCTTCAGTGTTTGTGTTCGCATGTGTGTGCCCGGCTTACACTTTCAATCCTCTTGCCTCAGCCTTTCGAGTGCTGGGATTACAAGCATGCACCACCGCACCTGAAATCATCAACACTCTATTCTAAGAGTAAAAAAGTGACACTAGTGATTAGTAGATAAGCAAAATGCATTATATGCCGAGGCAGGGGGTAGAACTCAAGAGTAGAACACTTGCCTGACATGCACAAAGTCCCGGGTTCAAAAACCCCAACTGCACAGGAAACATCACACAGAATCAACATCCGGGATCTCATCTCATTAAAAAGCTTTTGCACAGCAAAGGAAACCACCAACAGAGTGAAGAGACAACCCACAGCGTGGGAAAAAAATGTTTGCCAGCTGTTCCTCAGACAAAGGATTACTATCTAAAATAGATAAAGAACTCAAAAAAATTTTTAAAGACCCAGTCCAAAAATGAGCATGTGAAACGAATAGACACTTCTCAGATAAAGTAAAAACAGCAAATAAATATATGAAAAAATGTTCAACATCCTTGGTCTTTCAACAGAGGCAAATTGAAACAACACTGAGCTCTAGATGAATGATTTAGAGATGACAACGCAAAATGTATGTACTATTGTTGTCCCCTGAAAAAAACATAACGTAAAGCAGGGCTGAGATTCCATCTCGCCCCAGAAGGAATGGCTATTATCAAAAAATCAACCAGTAACAAATGCTGGCCGGACGGTGGGGAAAAGGCACCCTTCTCCACTGGTCGTGAGAGTTTAGATTGGTGCAACCACTGTGGGAATCAGTGCGGAGATTCCTCAAAAAACTAGGACTAGAGGTTCAATTCAATCTAGCTATTCTCCTTTACGTACCTTCCCTAGAATTAAAAGCATCACACTACAGCAATACATGCACAACCACGATTAGAGCGGCACAGTTTCTAATAGTTAAACGTCACAAACAGTCCAAAGGTCCATCAACCAATGAATGGATAAAGATGTGGTTTCTTTATGCAATGGATGTGGGGAACCACCTGGCCTACGCTCCTTCAAAGAACAGTGATCATCTCCACTTTGGCTAAACTGGGCCCTATTTCTTTGTACTGCTGTGTACCGAGCTGGCTACGCCATTTCTTTGTCCCTTCAGCTGGCTCTAAGCATGTAAATGGGGCTGGCTGAGGTGCTGATGTGTGATCTCTGAAGCAAGGTGACAGTCGCTGTTTCCCCTCCCACTGACTCCCAGGAAAACAGGGTTAAGCTGGGCAGGATAAAGAGCTGAGCCCCACACAGTGGGCCGGGAAGAGGTTGGAGAAAAGAGGCTGTGACTTCCCAGGGCAGAAAGGATTGTACCTCAGAGCTGAAGCACCATCCCCCAGAATGTGAGACACCGCCTCAGTTGTGCTACGCAGAGTAATCTCTCTGCATCTCTTTTCTTTTTTTTAAAATCGGTACTGGGAATCGAACTCTCGACTGCCTGCTTGCAAGGCAGGTGCTTATGCCACTGAGCTAAACCCCATTTCTGTCCCTCTGCATATCCAGAGGGGATCTCAGGCCTCCTCCTTGCCCTAGCTCACAGCTCTCATGGATTTCCCACCGTTCTCACTGTCCCTCATCTTGGAGCTGCTCCCCTCACAGAGAATTAATACAACCCGGGTTGGGCCCTGGGTGAGGCCTTTGTTCTGGTGAGCCACTATCTTGGCCGGACTTAGGACCCCTTGGCCCCCTCATACCTATACATATGTCTTAGTGTCCTTATTCTCACCTTAGGTTACCCCAGAACTGGTAGATTGGAATTAACTAATTGGAATTCCAATAATATTTTCATGGGATTACAAATATAAGCTTCCCAAAGTTAGAGGAGGACCACAAAGGATTCTCTATAAATGGAGTTCTACTCTGTCATAAAGAAGAATAAACTTAAGACATTTCTAACTAAATGGGTGCACCTATGAGACCATATTGTTAAGCGAAATAAATCAAATATACATGTTTAAATCTTGCATAGTAGTCAGGTGTGTTGGTGTACACCTGTAATCCCAGCATTCAGGAGGCTGAGGCAGGAGGATTGCTAGGCATTCATGGCCAGCCTGAGCTACACAGTAAATCCAGCCTGAACTACATTATGAGACTCTGTCTCAAAATACAACAAAAAGCCGGGCGTGGTGGCTCATGCCTGTAATCCCAGCACTCGGGAGGCTGAGGCAGGAGGATTGTTGAGTTCAAGACCAGCCTGGGCCACAAAGTGAGCTCAAGGCCAGCCTGAACTGCACAGAGACCCTGTCTCAAAAAGACAAAACAACAACAACAAAAAAAAAAAAAAATTGCATGGTTTCTCTGGTAAAGAAACTGAAAGTGTAAATAAGGACCAAAATATATTATCATTATGTATATCTAAAATGTACCAATAAAGCCGGGCATGGTGGCGCACCCCTGTAATCCCAGCACTCGGGAGGCCGAGGCAGAAGGATCATCCTGAGTTTGAAACCAGCCTGGGCTACGAAGTGAGCTCAAGGCTGGTCTGAACAGCACAGTGAGACCCTGTCTCAAAAATACACACACAAAAAAGTGAACTGCATAGTAAAACCTTATCTCAAAAAAGTCACCAAATAAATAAATAAACTGTACTCCCCCACCATCACCAAAGAAAGAAAAGAAAAGAAAAAAACATCAGTTCTGGCAAGTTCTAAAAAAAAAAAAAATCGCTGGACTCAATCTTCACAACTAAAAAAAAAAAAAAGCCACGTCAACAGCATGAACTGAACTGTGAATTGTACAGTCCGTGTACCGGACCTTATAGAAGGCTATTATTAGAGTCAGAAGTGCCACTAACAGTAGAGTATGTGCTTAGTATCCATCAGGCCCTGGGTTCTAGTGTATGTACACACATGCGCACACACACACAGGCACCCACACTCGCACACATACCCACAGCTATTTTGGGTTGTTGGTTTTTTGTTTGTATTTTTTTGAGACAGGATCTCACTATGTATTCATCGGCTTTGTAGGAATCCTCTTGCATCAGTTTCCCACTTTTCATTTCTTTTCTTTTTTTGTCTTTTTTGAGACAGGGTCTCACTATGCAGTTCAGGCTGGCCTTGAGCTCTCTTTGTAGCCCAGGCTGGTCTCAAACTCGCAAAGATCCTCCTGCCTCAGCCTCCTGAGTGCTGGGATTATAGGCGTGAGCCACCACGCCCGACTAGCCTCCCAAATTTTGGGATTACAGGTGTGCATTGCCATGCCCACCTTTCAAAGCTGTTACTTAAAACATATCACACACACACACACACACACACACACACACGCACACACGCACACATGCACACAAAATAATAAAAAGGTCAAACATCAATTGCCCCATGGTGAAAACACATGGAATGTGTTATGGCTACACAGGAAAACAGTTCTCAATCCTGTGCCATCCCTTGAGTCACACCCTGTGCCAGGCCCTGTCCCAAGCTGGTGCACATACAGCTTCTATCATCAAAACTTGTGACCCAAAGTCAACAAATTTCCAAAGGAGTAGCCTGGAAAATTCTGTAATCTATTCTGGGCCTCAGTTTCCCCATTTATAAAATCAGCCTTTTTGTGTGTGTGTGTGTGTGTGTGTGTGTGTGTGTGTGTGTGTACCAGGAATCAAACTCATAACCTAGCACTTGCCAGGCAGCCACTTATGCCACTGAGCTAAATCACCGGCCCAAAATCAGCCATTTAAATTCAATGTTTCTCCAAGAACAGTTGAAGTAATTTTTGGTAAATAGGCACTAAAGAGCACCATGAAAAAAAATCACCCTGTTTTCTGTTTTCTGGTTTTTTTTTTTTTTTTTTGTCTTTTTGAGACAGGGTCTCACTATGCAGTTCAGGCTGGACTTGAGCTCACTTTGTAGCCCAGGCCTCGAAATCACAACGAGCCTCCTGCCTCAGCCTCAATCACCCCATTTTCAACCTCCTGCCAATTCCTCTCCCTCTGGTAGGAGGTCTCAGCATGAGGCTACCTTTTTGAAGTGAGGCAGCCCTGCACCCTGAAGCTCTGCAGAATGTAATCGTGTCATTTCCCCGTGTATCTTTGCTTTTGTTTACGAGCTACAGTAAGTCCCCAACTTCAGAACATTTGGTTGCAAACTTTCAGAGACAGGAATGGGCCCCACATTAGGAAGATTCATAGATGAGAACAAATTGTGGAAGTAGCTCACCCATCTGCAGGACACCATCACAGCCGAGCCGCATGTGCTTGCGGTACAGTACGACCGTGTGTGGCAGCACGGAGCTCACCCAGAGCCCAGGGGTCCGGAAGCAAGAGCAGAGGCAGCCGTGCCAGGGAGGGCCCTGCTAGGAGCAGAGAGCAACCAACTGTGCATTTGTGTCTTTGTGTCAAAGGTGTGTGAGGGTCATTTTGTTGGACTTGTGAACAAATCCAACTCACAAATGTTCTCCTGGAACAGAACTCCTGTGTAAACTGGGGACTGAATGGTCTATTCCCAGACTCTTTTTTTATTTTTCATTTTTAGACAGGGTCCTGCCTAGGCTGAACTAGAACTTGGGGGTTTTCCTGCCTCAGCGTTCCAGAGTGCTGGAATTTACAGGCGGTAATACCACATCCAGCTTTCTTTTTTTCATTTTGTTCTCTCCCTGCCTTCTCTCTCTCTCTCTCTGTCTCTCTCCCCCTCTCTGTCTCTCTCCCTCTCTCTGTCTCCCTCCCTCTCTCTCTCTCTCTCTCTGTCTCTCTGTCTCTGTCTCTCTCTGTCTCTCTCCCTTTGTCTCTCTCCCTCTCTCTCTCTCTCTGTCTCTCTCCCTCTCTCTTTCTGTACTGGGGAATGAACTCAGACTTATGCATATATTAGATAACCACTAAGCCACCAAGCTACATCCCCAGACCTTTTTAAATTTTTCACATATATTTATTTTTAGAGATATAGTCTCACTATTACTAAGTATCCCCAGCTGGTCTCATATTTCAGCTCTTCCAGTTGCTAGGGTTATAAATGTGTGCCAAGGTGCCCATCTTTTTTTTTTTTTTTTTTGAGACAAAGTTTTGCTGTGAACTTCAGGCTGCCTTGAACTCACTATGTAGCCCCAGGCTGGCCTCAAACTCATGGTGATCCTTCTGCCTCAGCCTCCTGAGTTCTGGGATTATAGGTGTGCACCACTGCACTCAGCTCCAACATGCCCAGTTTAAAACTTTCCTTATTTGAGACAGGTTTTGCCATTCTCCTGCCTCCGGCTCCTGAATAGTTGGGATTACAGGAATTCATCATCGCTTTTGTTTGTATTCTTAGCTTCCATTTATGGCAGGGGATACAGGTTGTTTATATCGTGTCAACCTGGGACAACAGGTTTTCTTTCTTTCTCTTTCTTTCTTTCTTTCTTTCTTTCTTTCTTTCTCTTTCTTTCTTTCTTTCTTTCTTTCTTTCTTTCTTTCTTTCTTTCTTTCTTTCTTTCTTTCTTTTAAGGGCCTTTTTTTTTTCTTTTTGGTACCAGGAATTGAATTCAGGGTTTTCAGGTTGCTGCGCAGGCACTTGTTACTGAGCTGCCTCCCAGCCGGGGATACTGGCTCTCCACATTAATACAGTATTGATCTAATCCATTGATGTGTTTCCTTCCAGCTTGTGTGCTGCAAAAGTGAACATTAATCTTTCCTTCTAACACAGAACTTTACAGAAGTAAAAATCTGTGATCTGATGTTTAGAAAGTGCTGATTAAGTAAATGATACAAGTGGTACAAAATACAGCAAAAATCATAAACGCAAGAAGGACTGCAAACACATCGCGTGTTTTCTGCCCATTTTGAAGGCAAAAAAAAAAGAAAAAAGTTAAGCCCCACAGCAGGTAACACAATCAAGCTTATCTCAGCAACTCTGACAGGTTCCAGCGGAGGAAGTTCCATGCATTCAGAAGATGTTAGATGCTAACAAACGCCCTGCGATTCCAAGCTGCAAGCAAGTCGGGGACAGGGACGGAGCTGTGCCAGCCGCTCGCTTGCGGCTCGCGGGTGATTTTATCGCACATTCTTCCCACCTTTTCTCTGTTGGACAAGATCCATTTGTTCTGCAAATATTTATTAAGTCATTACCACTTGGGCCACTGCTGGCCCGCAGGAATGTTAGGATGAGCCCGGAGAGAAACACCACTCCCTGTTCCCAGCCTGTTTGTCATCTGGAAAGGCCACCCAGATGACAGAAAATAAAAGGACAGAAAATAAAAGTTGACACTCACACAAAAACCAGAGAGAATGATAGCGTGTGCTCAGGGCTAGAAAAGAAACCCATAGCACAGGCCGGGCAGTAGAGTAACCCCAGAGGTACTTACTCAGTTGGGCTCCATTATTACTTGTTTATTTGCTTTGACTGGGTGATACCTGAATGGAGCTCAGGGTTTAGGATAAAAATCTTCCTTCTAATCTCTCTGATTGGCTCAGGGTCCCTCCCTAGCAGCGAGCAGGGCCACTTGTCTCCTGTGAATCCACATAGAGTTATTCTAATTATGTGCAGGCTGGGAAACATATTGTTTGTGTTTTTACTTAGATGGCAAAATACGATGCTCACATCCGCGTCTTAATTTTTTCTATCCGACAACACACCTTGGCTGTCGCTTCATTCTTCCTTTGGACAAACCATTACAGAAGGCTGCTGCTTGTTTCTGTGTTATTTTTTTATATAGCCCAGGCTGGCCTCAAATTTGGGACCCTCCTACCTCAACCTCCAGATGCTGAGATTCCGAGTGTGGATGACCACACCCGGGAGGAGGCAGGCTTTTGTGGAGTACAGTGGTGGACAATCCAGCCAATGACAAGTGCCAATGATGTGGGTGTGCAGGACAGGAAGAGTCTAGCATGCCCAGCGGCCTATGACGGGTCAACCTCCCGGCCAAGGGGGTGGGGGCTGGGCATGCAGGTTCTGAGCCGCTGGGTGTGTTTTAGCTGCCTGTCAAGATGTGACTTGCATTTTCCAAGGATCAGTTAGGCAAGTGCGATGAGGGGCCAGGGGCAGGAGTGGGGACGACACCAGAAAGGAACTGGTTACTAAATTCCAGAGGAGAGAGGAGGTGAGCTTGGACTAGGCCGGTATAGGAGAGGACAGGGTCAGGATATAGGTGGGCGGTAGTCAGAACAGAAAAAAACTTCAAACAAGGGAAAGTAGAACCAGGCATGGTGACACAAGCCTGTGATCCCAGCACCCAGGATGCTGAGGCAGGAGGATACAGAATGAGACCCTAATGCAGAGAGAGAAACAGAGACTGAGAACAGAGATTTGAGCCCCTGAGAAGTAAGGGGTTGTTGGGTTTTGTGGATGTCAGAATGTATAATTTACTCTAAAATATAATCAATCTGACATTATGTAAATGCCAGCGGAAACTGCAGCACTCAGAGGGTCAGCCATGGAGCAGTGTCATTGGGAGCAGGTTAGGCCTACAAATTCCCATAGATGTGGCACACCCCTGTAATGAGGGAGGGAGGCTGAGGCAGGAGGGTTGTATTCTCAAGGCCAACCGAGGCCATACAGTGAGATCTCCTTTCTCAGACAAAGGACGCAAGTGCTGACCTTCCCTCCGAGGTCCAGAATCAGAACCTCCAGTGGCAGGGCTGCAATTAGTGTTAACAGAGCCTGTGGGGGATTCTTTTTTTTTTTTGTCTTTTTGAGACAGGGTCTCACTGTGTGGTTCAGGCTGGCCTTGGGCTCACTTTGTAGCCCAGGCTGGTCTCGAACTTGCAACCATCCACCTGTCTCAACCTCTGTAGTGCTGGGATTACAGGCGTGAGCCACCACGCCCGGCTCCTGCAGGGGATTCTGACGCAGGTTTGAGTTTGGCAACCTTTGGTTTAAGCCACAGTTGTGTGCCTGGACATCTATGTGGCTACTGAGGGCACACAATACACGGATAGTTAGCTAGTGGCCTCGTGGCCATGGCCACACAGCAGAATAAAGCAGAAGTTGGTCTCGGGGTGTGCTGGAGGCAGGTCAGAGACCTTGTCGGAGCCAGAGGACAGTGCCAGACTTGCCCGGAATGGCTGCAGGGAGCTGCGCTTCTGCCGGGCCCTGGGAAAAACAGGCCTTATCTTGAAAAGAGGAAGGGCCAGATGCCAGGAAGTTGGAAGCGAACAATAGGGTCCAGGCCTCGTTGAGAAGAACTGCGTTATGTGCAAAAGTAATAAGGAAAACGAAATAGCATGACAGGTCGGAGGTGTAGCACACAGCAGAGCTCACGCTTAGCGAGTGTACAGCTCCGCTTTGACCCCCAGTACCCCAAAGACTCAGGAGGAAGTTCCAATTCCAAGAACTTGGTCAACGTCCTTCACCTTTCAGTAATTTCAGGATATTTTGGGGGTGTTTTGCTTTGTCTCTTTTTGTTTTATTCTTTTCGATAAGGTCCCACTGCCACCAAGCCCAACTTGATCTTAGTATTCTGTCTAAGGAGTTGGACTGTCACCTGTTATAAATTTAAAAATCACGCCCATTGTGTTGGTGACCAACTGTCACCCCAGCACTCAGGAGGCTGAGGCAGGAGGGTTGCCTTGAGTTCGAGGTCAAACTGGGTTACACAGGGAGACCGTCTCATAACAAAAAAAGGCAAAACAAAACAAATCAGTCTCTAAGAAGGACGCACACAAGATCACCTTTGTGATATTTTCCAAAAGTATCCAACCTGAATCTAAACCTGTGGAAATAAACAGGTCTAAATTACAGGCATTCTATAGATTTGGCCTAGACTCTGAAAATAATCATCAGCATGAAAGAAAAAGGAAGAATAGGGAATTAATCTCCATCTACATTTAAAAGACTTATGCCTGCCTGGCAAACACATGGTTGTGAGTTCGATCCCCTGTACAAACTCTCAGAAATCCTCCTGCTTCAGCCTCCTGAATGATGGCTGGGGTTATAGACATGTGATACCATGTTCAGACATGGGAGGTACATTTTTAGTTTAATGCTTCTTTAAAAAAATTATAAGAGCTGGAGATTTAGCTCAGCGGCATAAGCACCTGCCCTGCAAGCATGCTGTCATGAGTTCGATTCCCGGTACTGATTTAAAAAAAAAAAATTATAAACCAGGCATGGTGGTGCACTTCTATAATCTCAGCACTCAGGAGGCTGAGGGAGGTGGTTCATTGCAAGTTCAAGACCTTATCTCAAAAGATATATATTTAGATAGACAGATAGAGAACAAGCGAGCTTGGCATGGTGGTGTCTTCCTGGAATTTCAGCAATTTGGGAGGCTGAAGCAGGAGGATCCCAAATTTGAGGCCAGCCTGGACTACATAGTAAGAACCTATCTCAAAAAACAAAAACCAAGGAACACAAAATTACAGGAGGTCATTGTTTTAGACTGAACTCCTGCTCTAAATCCTCACAGGCCTTCCAATTACCAAACTGAAAATCAGCTTTTTATCTAACTTCTGAGAAATCAGGGAGGGGAGATAAGAGGACAATTCCCCAAACAGGCTGGTTTCAGCTGACCCATAATGAAGTTGATAATGAAGGTCCCTCTGCCTTCAGCTTCACACAAAACAGGGAACCAACCGGAAGTCACCTGATGTTGGCCATCTGTTACTGTCCTACTGTTCGGCCTCCCTGTCTCTGCCTCCAAGGGAAGGAACTTTCAAACAGCCAGTTTACTCTCTCCTCCTCCTTTCTGCTCCCTTCAGCGTTTCTCTCTGAAAAACAACCTCCCTGCTGGGCTCATCAAACATTTGTTCTATTTTACGGGATGAAGTAGTACTGCATTGTTCTAGAATAAAGCCAATTAAGATCCTTAAACTGTCTAAGTTTGACCTTTTTCTTTTCTTCTTCCTTTTTTTTTTTTTCCTTCTGAGATGGGGGTTTTTTGTTTTGCTTTGTTTGTTTGTTTTTGGTACCAGGGGATTGAACTCACAACCTCGTGTTTGCCAAGCTGGCACTTACACCACTGAGCTAAAGCCCTGGCCCTGAGACAGGGTTTTGCTATATACTCCAGGCTGGCTTTGAACTCACTCTAGAGTCCAGGCTGGCCTAGAACTTGCCGGGGATCCTCCTGCCTCAGCCTCCTAAGTGCTGGCATTACAGGTGTGAGAACCACCAGGCCTCACCATATCTGTGTCCTTTTAATGGTGCTCAGGACAGACTTCCTGAATGTAATGATCATCTTTGGACACACAGGAGAGGGAGGATCCTCCTCCCTAGGATGAGTACAGCCGGTTCCTTGTGATAAAGGCCATTCTTTTTGTATGGGGCTCCCAGATTGTTTAGGGAAAAAAAAAAACAAACCCAAAGTGTTGGGGCACAGCTGTAACATAGAAACGCCTTCAGGAGATGGTAAATTTACAGATATTTCTGGAGGACTCTGACCAAGTTGCTGTTCTGCCGTCTCTGGTAACTTCAGTTGACCCTGATGAGGTCAGAGCAACCGCCTGAACCTTAAGGCACCTTGGGCTGACCTGTGCTCACTCAGTAAAAGCTCTCCCTCCTGAACATTCCTATGTGATAGTAATGTCCTTAATCACTCTGTTTCAGTCAAGGCTCTCTCTGCGGAACAATTTCTATATTATGGTAATGCCCTTAAGTAGACTCATTCTGTCAGAGCTTCCTCCCCAGGTTCCTGGAATGTTTCTAGTGTTTCAAGACCAGCCTGTCAATCTATGATCCAATGTATGTAACCAATCATGTAACATTTGGTCACTTGCTTTGTATCTCTGTGTCTAATTCTATACAGACTAAACTCCTCCCTCCTGATTCAGGGTGGTAGTTTGGGAGGAATTACCCCTGCCACAGTCCAGTGGCATGAACTCCCAGCAGCCCACTGGGATAAAGATTAAATGCTGCCTTCTTCTCTGCTTGGTGCAAACAGTCTTCCTTTTGGTTTGGTTTGGTTTGGTTTGGTTTGGTTTGGTTTGGCTTGGCTTGGCTTGGCTTGGCTTGGCTTGGCTTGGCTTGGCTTGGCTTGATTTGGTTTGGTTTTGGAAATTTCCTGCAGCAAAGCACCTGAAAGCAGAAAAATGCAGATTTGGTGGGGATGAGGGTGGGATTGAGATGGTGTCTCCCCATGTAGAACAGGCCAGCCTTGAATTTGCTTATGTAGCACAGGCCAGCCTTGAATTTGTTTATGTAGCCTAGGCTGGACTCGAATTTGTGGAGATCTTCTTGCCTCAGCCTCTGGAGCAGTGGGTACAGGCGTACCAGCCCAGCTGATTTTTATTTTAAACCCACACTGAGCTAAATCTCCTGTCTTTTTCTTCTTCCTCTACTTTTTGGTATTTTGAGACAGGCTCCTCCTGAGATAGGAGATCAGGGTGTGACAAAACTCAACTGGGGAATAAGGCAGGACTTGTAATTATAAAATCTTGGAATAGCTGGGTATGGTTGCACACATGCCTATGAATGACCCCAGCACTGGAGAAGCTGAGGCAGGAGGATTGCTGTGAGCTCAAGGCCAGCCCAGGCTACAAACAAACAAAACACCAAGATCCTGGGACAAGTGCATAACAGTTCCCAATGCCCTGCATGTGGGCTTCTCAGAAGAACTCAAGGTTTTCAACAGGGTGGCCTAGCACAAAACTCAGCCCGGGTTATGTAGAAGTTCTCTCGGGGTTTTCTCAAACTGTGGACAACATAGAAGGATTCAGAGTCCAAGAGGAACTTGTTCTGGTGACTTTTATCACAATAGCTCACCCGCCCTGCTTTCTCCAGGGCGTACTTTTATTGCTGTTTCTCCTTTTACTCAGCTGAAGTTTGCTCTGTACAGCCAGTTTCTCCCTCACTCTCCTCCTTTACATTTCAGTTCTTTGTTCGAGGAGAGGAGAACCTGGAATCGGGCCGTGTGTCACTGGCAGCTACCATTAGAAAAAGCTTCCCACTAACATTCTGGCACAGCCAGGAGATTCTGATAACACCTCCAAAACATCAAAAATCTTTGTCTTCTAAAACCCACCCTGTCACTCTAAATCTGGGCTTGGAGTAAGGTGGCCAACTTGGGCTGGGGATTTAGCTCAGTGGCATAAGCACCTGCCTGGCAAGCGTGAGGTCATGAGTTCAATCCCTGGCACCCCCCCCAAAAAAAAGGGTGACCAACTGAACCCGTTTTTCCTGGGACTTTCCTAGTTTGCGAACTGCAAATCCTGCATGTAGAAATCCCCTTCAATCCTGGAAAAATCAGAATAATTTTTTTTTAATTGGTACTGGGGATCAAACTCACGACTGCCTGCTTGCAAGGCAGGCACTTATGCCACTGAGCTAAATCCCCAGCCCCGAAAATCAGAATAACTTAAAGTGGGGAAAATGAAAGTGGTTTATTTAAAATCCATTTTTTACCAGAATCCTAGCTAATCAGGAGGTTGAGGCAGGAAGGTTGCAAGTTCCAGACCAGCCTGGATAATTTAGGGAGGCCCTGTCGGACTTTTCTAAGAGGGAAGAGGGTGCTACAACCCCAAGGTAGAGCGCTTGCCTAGCCTGTGTGAGCCCCTGGGTTCAACACCAGAGTACCGGAGGTGCAGCGCAGGGCGGGATGATTTATTTGTTTTTTGCTGCACCTGGGATGGAACTCACGACCTCACCTTTACCAGGTTGGGCCCTTAGCGACTAAACTAAATCCCAGAGCGGGGCGGGATGATTTAGCCGGCGCCTGGTCAAGGGAGGGCTGCTCTAGGACCAAACCCCTACTTACCTGAAAACCCTGGAGTGAAGCTAAAGACAGCAATGACTGTGCTGAATATCTAGTAAACTTAAAGCCTTGAGCCTTCGTTAAGTCCTGGAAACATCTATGAAGCCATATGTCCGATTGTTCATCTCAGCCGGGCGTGGTGACTCATGCCTGTAATCCCAGCACTCGGGAGGCTGAGGCAGGAGGACTGTTGTGAGTTCGAGACCAGCCTGGGCTACAAAGTGAGCTCAAGGCCAGCCTGAACTGCATAGTGAGACTCTGTCTCAAAAAGACAAACAAAACAAAACAAAACAAAAACAGATTGTTCATCTCAGATTAATGAGAAATTTCAGTTCTGTCCCGAGCAGTCTCATGAGAAAGCAAGTGGGTCATCATAGATCCCAACACCCCGATAGGGGCAGAGAAGCCCTGTGCTCCCCACTCCTGTTGCTCCTGTCGGAACTCTGGGCTCTGCCTCTGGAGCCCCACGAAGAGGTGGGTGAAGACGGAGCAGATTACTGGGTTTACAACTCAGCTCAGCTGTGTGATTTTGATTATGCAATATCTCCGTTTCCTCCTTTGAAGATAACAATCGTAACATTACAGGGGGATGTCGAAACCGCCGAAAATGAGAGCTGGCAAGCTATTTCTGTAAAGGATGGATAGTAAATATTTAGGGTGTGGGGCCATATGGATTGTGGGCAGAGCAGTTAGCTCTGGGAAGCAGCCATCGATGGGGGGATAAATGGGCCTGGCTATATCCCAGCACAACTCTTTTATACAGTAATAGAAAGTGGTGCCCAAGTTTGGAATCAGCCCAAACGCAGTTCAACAAGTCAGTAAACAAACACGATACATTCATAGCATGGAGTACTATGCAGCAACGAAAAGGAAAAAATTGTGGGTGCATATAACAATTTGGATGAATTGCTGAGCATCTCTAATCTTAACACTTAGGAGACTGAGGCAGGGGGATCACTGTGAGTTCAAGACCAACCTGAGTTACAATGTGAGCTCAAGGCCAGCCTGAACTGCATATCAAGACCCTGTCTCAAAACAGACAAAAAAAAAAAAAGATTGGTAGGTTTTATCAATGTCAAATCCTGAGTGTGATAATGGAGAGCAGCTCAGCATAATATCACCATGCAGGGTGGACAAAGTATACAAGAGATCTTTCTGTGTTACTTCAATTGTATATGAATCTGTATCTCAAAAAAAAAAAAGTTCAGGCCAGGCATGGTGATACATGCCTATAATCCCAGCCCTCAAGAGGCTGAGGCAGGAGGATCGCAGTAAGTTTGAGGCCAGCCTGGACTACACAGCAAGACCGTGTCTCATAAAATAATAATAATAATAATTTTTTTTTTGTCTTTTTGAGACAGGGTCTCACTATGCAGTTCAGGCTGGCCTTGAGCTCTCTTTGTAGCCCAGGCTGGTTTTGAACTCGCAACAATCCTCCTGCCTCAGCCTCCCGAGTGCTGGGTTTATAGGCGTGAGCCACCACGCCTGGCAGAAATAAATTTTTTTTTTAAATGTTCCAAATGGGGTGTGGTGGAACATGCCTCTAATACCAGTATTCTGGAGAATTGCTAAGGCAGGAAAAAGGCAAATTCCAGTGTAGCATGAGCCATCTATGGACATTTAGCAAGAACCTGTCTAACGGCTGGAGCCGTAGTTCAGTGGGAAGGTCCTGGGTTCAATCCTCAGGATAGGGACAGACAGACAGACCATCAGACAGACAGACAAGGCTGCTCTCATTTTGTAAGGTATATGCCTTTTCATACTTATACTTGGTACAAACTCTCTAGAGCCTGGTTCTTCTCCTACCTTTAAGAAAACTTTGCTACCAAAGAAAGAAAGAAAGAAGAGTGGGTTGGCTGGGGGTGACCACACACTTAGCGTGGGACCTTGAGTTCAATTCCCAGCACCAAGTAAATAACTATATGTGTAACTGTATAATTGATCTTGTTTTTGTTTTGTTTTGAGGCAGAGTCTCCCCATGCAGCCCAGGCTGGCCTTGGAATTGTCGCATATGCCCTGCTTTAACCTCCCGAGTTCTGGGATTATAGGCAGACAAGCACCTCCACACCCAGTGAATAACTGTGTAATTGTAAAAGATTAAAAAAAAAAAAAAAAAAAAAGGAGTAGAGACACAGGTAACCACAACTGGCGGTACTTGAATCCACCTAGCCAGCAAAGCTCAGCTTGGTGCTTGGTTTTGGTTTTATTGAGACAGGGTCTGGCTCAGTGGTGGCAAACCTATGGCACACATGCCACAGTGGGGTGCTAGTATCAGTGACAGTTATAAAAGGCTCACCATCACTGGTCTATACAATTCAGGCTGCCGGTGAACTCACCACTTAACCCACACTGCCCTTGAACTCGAAGCAATCCTCCTGCCTCGGCCTACTGAGGGCTGGGATTATAGGTTTGTACTACCATACTTGGCTGGACACAATTTTCTATAAATAAACCAGATGCAGCCGGGTGTGGTGGCTCACGCCTGTAATCCCAGCACTGGGGAGGCTGAGGCAGGAGGACTGTTGTGAGTTCGAGACCAGCCTGGGCTACAAAGTGAGCTCAAGGCCAGCCTGAACTGCATAGCGAGACCCTGTCTCAAAAAGACAAAAAAAATAAAAATAAAAATAAAAATAAACCAGATGCTTTCATGGTCTTGAGTTCTGAGACTTGCCATGTGTGTGTGTGTGTGTGTGTTCTAAGTTTGTTTGCTTGTTTTTGTTTTTTTTTTAACTGCTGGACATTGAACCCAGCTCCTCCTACATCGTAGGCAAATACTCTACCACTCAGCTACAGTCCCAGACCTTTTCATTTACTTTTTATTTTGAGATAAATTCTCTCCATGTCACTCAGACTGTCCTCAAATATGTGATCCTCCTGCCTCCACCTCTATGGTAGCTGAGATTACAGGCGTGGGCCGCCACCCCTGGTTTACAAACCTGTTTTATAGAACTCCGAAAGCCACCTCCTCTGGTCCTTTGCTTCTTCAGGTGGCCATTCGCACACACAATGCTCTTCTTCCCCAACATGAGGCTCTGAAAACATATCTGTGTTTTTTGAGACAGGGTCATGCTGTGTAGCCCAGGCTGACCTTGAACTCAGCACAGTCCTCCTGCTTCTGCCGCCCTAGTGCAGGGGTTACGGGCAGCACCAACATGCCCAGTGGAGACACACCTGAGAACCAAACCCCACAGTTTCCAGACCCACACGTAGGCATCTGGGCTTCCAAGTTCCACCTCTGTCCTTTCAAAGATTCCTCTAGAGCCCAGCTCCACGCGAGGAAATTTTTGTCCAGCTCGGACCACCAAATGAAGTCCAGGGCTAAGCCACGGCTCTACGCCTGACCTCTGCCCACAGCCTGCATCTGGGATTTTTTTATGCAGCCCCAAACTAAAGTATCATGACTTGCTTAATGTTCTTACAATTGACTCAGTTTCTAGTGAAATTTCTTTAAAAGGGAAAGTTTATATGATCTATGGTGTTTCTTCCTAACTCAGTCATGGTTTTCTCTGGAAGACTGAAATAATATTCAGGAAGCACAGTGCCTTTGCTACTAAAGTTAGGCCCGTAGCCAGGGGTGGTGACAGTATATGCCTGTGGTCCTGGCACTTGGGAGGCTGAGGTAGGAACATCACTGTGAGTTTGAGGCCAACTTAGACTAGATAGTGAGACTCAGTCTCAAAAGAAAAAAAAAAGTGTGAGACCCCAGGAAATGCAAAGGCCTAGGCCTGCTGACTCTGACCTGAGGCTTAGAGAGCTTCCTCATGACTCAAGCACACTGAGCCTGGGGAACACCAGCTGTGGACTTCGTACAGAAGGAACCAGGGACACTGGAGCCCTGCTGCCCTGGTGCAGCACCACTGAAGCTGGCAGGTGGCCTCAGCATTACCCAGCCACCCAGAGCCAAGTTGGTAGCATTCTGCTCTCTCTCTCTCTCTTCCTCTTTCTCTCTCTCTTCCTCTTTCTCTCTCTCCTCCCTTACAGTGGTGCTGGGGACCGAACCCACGGCTGACGTAGGCCAAGCAAGTGTCCTACCAGTGAATTATATCCCCAGCCCCTTTTATTTTGTATTTTTAGATGAGGTCTCATTAAATTGCTCAGGATGGCTCTGTCTTGAGATCCGAAGCCTCCCAAGTAGCTAGACTTACAGGCCGCCTCTCCACACCCAACTCTTTTCACATTTTTAATTTAACTATGGGGGATGACCTTACTTGCTGGTGTAAGGCTGGTTCAGAGACCGAGGCTTAGCCACCCAGCGCTTTCATTCTTGGATACAGTGATTACCTCACAGATGAGCTTATGATCCAAACCAGTCTTTGAGACTCAAAAGAATTGTTTCTGTTGGTCTTTTTTGAGGCAGGGTTTCATTACAGGGTTCAGGCTTCAAACTCACAAAAACTCTGCCTCAACCTCCGCAGTGCTGGGATTACAGGTGGGCGCTATCACTCAAGGTTTTGAATTTTTTTCCTTAAAAGTACTGCTTTCTGCCTCAGGGCCTTTGCATTGATTTTTCCCTTAGCCTGGCGCCCTGCCCCACTTCTACACAGGAAGCACTTCCTGTGTGACCTGTACGTGACACCTCCAGTACATTTCTTCAGGATCCCTGCTCTGGCCAAGACTGGAACAAACCTTTTAAGGAAAATTGTTCTCAGCCCAGGAGGGGTCAACCTACCAGGGGAACATTTAGAAATTCGTCATTGTCACCAGGATAAGGGAGAAAGCCAGGCACAACAGCATGGGACATGGGAGGGGGACTTTCTCACACTCAAATGGTTCTTCTCATACGAAGATGTCTCACTGGATATTTATACCTGCCTAGGAGAAAACCTTGTTTATAATTCAGTTCCTGCCCCCCCACCTTTTCCCCATTTCGCGCCTGGAGACCCACGTGGTCCCTGCGCATGCGCACAGACGCCCAGGGCCGCTCCCCCAGCGTGAGCCTGACTTAGCCTAGTAAATGCTGCGTCGTGCTGACCGTGCGTCACGAGGCCTTTCCATTGGATTGCTGAAAAATGGTTAATTAATGAGTAAAGGTAAGCGCGGGCTCCTCTACCTGGCGCGTTCGCTTACACAGCATTCCAGTCGCTGGCCAGAAGCGGGAGTGGACAGGATGATGGGCTGGAGTCTGCAAAGAAACGCCCTGGGGGCCGGGAGGGTGGGCCCTGGATCTTAGCCAAAAGGCCGAAGAAGCGATCGGCAGGAAATTTGAACGTGGCAAAAGCTGCATTTTTAGTCCGGCACGGTGAGAACACACCTATAATGCCGGCACTCTGGGAGGCTGAGGCAGGAGGATTGCAAGTGTGAGTTAAGCCTGGGCAGTTTAGTGATTCCTCTTTCGAAGGAAGAAAGAAAGGAAAGGAAGGAGGAAAGAAGTGTAGCTCAATGGGAAGAAGGCGTTGGGATCAACCTCCACTACTACACAAATACCCTCCCACACTACATATGCTTGATGACATTAGGAATTACTGTGGGTTTTTTTTTTTAGTGTTTAGGGTTTGGTTTTGTTTTACTTTTTCACTTTTTATTTTTATTTTTTTGGTATCAGGAATTGAACTCAGGACCATGTGCTTGCCTTTTTTTGCCTTTTAGACAGGGTCTCACTTGTGTAGTCCAGGCTGGCTTTGAACTTTGAACTCACAACGTAGCCCAGGCTACACTGAAACTTGCAGAGACCCTCCTACTTCTGCCTGCCTCGTGCTGGAATTACAGGCATGCACCACCATGCCCAGTTTGTTTTTCTGTTTTTGAGACATGGTTTCTAGTTCAGGCTGTCTTGGAGCTCCCTATGTAGCGGAGGATGGTCTCCAATTAGCAGTGGTCCTGCCGCCTCAGCCTCCTGAATAATGGGGTTTCAGGGGAGCACCACCTTGCCTGGCTAGGAATTATTGTAGTTAAATGCAAGATAATGGGATTGTGTTTTTTGTTTGTTTTTGGTCTTTGTCTTTCTCAGACAGAGCCTGATTATGCAGTTCAAGCTGGCCTTGAGCTCCGTGATAGCATAGGCTGGTCTTGAACTCCCAATGATCCTGCCTCTGCCTCCCAGTTGCTGGGATTACAGGTGTGAACCTCCATGCCTGGCTCAGCTCACAGAAAAATTTTTTTTTAGGTACCGGGGATTGAACTAGTGACTTCGCACTTGCCAGGCAAGCGCTTACACGGCTGAGCTAAATCCCCTGCCCACAATTTTTTTTTCCACAGAGATTTTTCTTTTTTTTAATCTCAGACCAAAAGAGTTGGTGACTTATTATTTGTTTTATTGTTTTTCCTAGTGCCTCAAAAGTTGATAGATGAGATAGGATTTGAAAGTCAGCTTTGTTTTTCTTGGCAGGGTTAGGAAAGAACACAAAGAAGAAGCAATTGCATTTCACGGCTCCTGTGGTTTGCAAAGAAAGAGTCCAAACAAGTCAATTAACTTGCTAGTGCAGTGTTGCTGGCACTCTCCCACCTGCACGGTCGCCCAGGGGCGGGGTCAGTGACAGCCCAGGTTTCACCTGATAGCTGTCACAATGTTTAAGCAGTCTGCAATTCTGCCACTCACCAAAACCCAGCTTTGATTCCAGCATCCTAAGCTTTCCCAGGAGCATTGCGTGAGGCAGAAAAGGCATGGCTGAGACCCACACCTTTGATGGCAGCTCTGCAGCTCGGCTGCATGGCAAACCCTGGCCCTGGCCCAGGCCCAGGTCCTGCCTCAATCCCGTGTGCAAAATCTCAGACACGTACACTCTGGGAAAAGTGGACGGCTCTCCTTAAGGACCAGGGGTAGACCTGGGTTTGGTGTTCGTTTTGTTGTTTTTATGGTGCTGGGGATGGAACCCAGCGTTTTTGAACGTCTTAGGCAAGTGCTCTACCACCGAGCTGCATCCCCAGCTCCCTGTCTGGGTTTGCAAGGACTTGACACCTCTATGGTTTAGAAAAGCCTTTTAAAAAGCATTTAAGGCTGGGGATTTAGCTCAGCGGTAGGCATAAGCTCCTGCCTAGCAAGCACAAGGTTGAGTTTTTTGGGTTTTTTTTTTTTTTTTTGTCTTTTGAGACAGGGCCTCACTATGCAGTTCAGGCTGGCCTTGAGCTCACTTTGTAGCCCAGGCTGGTCTCAAACTCACGACGATCCTCCTGCCTCAGCCTCCCAAGTGAAGGTCACGAGTTTGATCCCCGGGACAAAAACAAAAAAGCATTTAAGAAAAAAATTTAAAAATAAAAATAAATAAAAAATAAAAAGCATATAAGGCCTGGGTTAGTGGCACACACCTGTGATCCAAGCATTTAGGAGGCTGAAACAGGAGGATCAGTATGCGTTTAATACCAGCTGGGGTGACACTGAGTCCAAGGCTAGCCTGAAATACATAGTGAAAACCTGTCTCAAAAAGAAAACTTAAATAGATTAATAGATAAAGTAGGTATAAAACAGAAGCTGGATTAGTGGTGAAAACCTGTAATTCCAGATCTCTGGGAGGCTGAGGCAGGAGGATTTCAAGTTTGAGTACAGCCTAGGTAATTTAGAAACTAGGATCCTGTCTCAAAAATTGAAAAATAACAACAAAAGTCTAAAAGCACTGGGGATGTAGCACAGTGCAGAAGCCACCTGCTCAACTCCTAGTACCGGAAAGAAAAAAAAGACAAAAGATTAGTATGATTGAAAATGGAAAGAGAAGCCGGGCATGGTGGCTCATGCCTGTAATCCCAGCACTCAGGAGGCTGAGGCAGGAGGATCGTTGCAAGTTCAAGATCAGCCTGAGCTACAAAGTGGGCTCAAGGCCAGCCTGAACTGCATAGAGAGACCCTGTCTCAAAAAAGACAAAAAAAAAGAAAGAAAATGGAAAGAGAAATCACCAACAACGCTGGCTGTTACCAGGCAGGCTCCAAAGTGGCCTCCAGAGATGCAGGAGTCCTTGGCAGCCTCCGGGGTGGGCTTCGTGACAGCGGAATCTGGCAGAAGCGATGGCAGGTGACAGCACGGCAGCTTCCAGTCTGCCCTCTCTCTCAGCCAGGAGGCCATGCCTGTCTGCACAGTGAGAGGCTCAAACCCCCAGTCCCGCTTCTGGGCTGCCTGCACCAAGCCAAGCTGGAAGGCCACCCGTCACACAGCCACAGAGAGCTGTCACAGAGGCTTCCCGGCTCTGGTGCTTTTCTTCTGAGAGCTCTTTAGGTTATTACCAGAAATAATACTCACCTCCAAGTGCTTTCTGCTTGCTGCCTGGCGCAGATCCCCACCAGACCCTCTATGGCTCCAGCGCTACTGGCTTCCTGCTTCCCAAAAGAAATATGGAGGCCAGCGTGGTGGCTCATTCCTCTAATCCCAGCGCTCGGGAGGCTGAGGCAGGAGGATTGTTGTGAGTTCGAAACCAGCCTGGGCTACAAAGTGAGCTCAAGGCCAGCCTGACCTGTATAGCGAGACCCTGTCTCCAAAAGACAAAAAAAAAGAGAAATATGGAGCAGAGTAGGAGCCCAGACTACCCTGGGGGAGTCGATGAGTAAACAGGACCCTGCAAGAGTGATAGCTCTTTATCTCTGTCTTCTTTCCCTTTCTCTTTCTCTCTCTTTTTATTTCATTTATTTTTTGAGAAAAGTTTTCACTGTACAGTTCAGGCTGGCCTTGAACTCACTATGTAGCCCAAGCTAGCCCTGAATTTCCAGTGATTCTCCTGCCTCAGCCTCACAAACACTAGGATTACAGGCATGTGCCACCATACCCAGCTCTTTCTTTGCAGTGTTGGAGGTGGAGACCAGCCTTGTGCATGTGAGGCAAGTGCTCTACCATTGAGCTGCAGCCCCTATGTTATTGTATAGTGAAAAAGTCAGACCTTTGGAGACCTTAGCAAATTTAAGAGTCTATGGTAGAGTCCTCATCTCCCAGTGGGAAGTCTGGAGAACCTGTGACGTCCCAGAGTACCAAATACATTGTTTTTTTTGTGTGTGTGTGTGTGTGTGTGTGTGTGTGTGTGCGCGCGCGCGCGCGTGTGCACACGTGCCAAGGATTGAACTCACGACCTCAAACTCATGCCACTGAGCTAAACCCCGCTGGCCCAAATACATTCTTTCTTTAAATTTTTTAACCAGGAGCCAAACTCAGGACCTTGTGCTTGCCAGGCAGGGCTTATGCTGCTGAGCTATATCCCTGGCCCCCGGATATATTCTTTGTTTGTTTGGTACCAGGAATCAAACTCACAACCTCCTGCCTACCAGGCAGGCACTTAAGCCACTACACTAAATCCCTGGCCAGTAAATGGCTTTAATACCAAAAAAAAAAAAAAAAAAAATGACAGGGCTGGGGATGTAGCTCAGTGGCACAGCGCCTGCCTGGCAAGTGCAAAGTCCTCAGTTTGTTTACCCGTACACACATGCGCACGCACACACACATGCACGTGCGCACACACACACACACACACACACACGATGACACGGTGCAGGAGGCAGGGGAAAGGACATGACTTTCGTCTGTGACAAACAGTAATGGAGTCATGGAAGTATTTGGGATGGGGATTAACAAAATCACTTCAGAATTTCCCAGAGTCAAATTTGGAATGCAAAGGATTTGTGTTTCATTTCACCCATTATATTAAAAGGCTGATTTTGTGAGCTCTAAAAGCCTATGCAAAAATAATTAATTCATGATCCATGTTCTGCTCTTTTGAACAATTAGAAAATCTCCAGACTGACACACCCCTTGGGGGTCAGGCTCCTCAGTGACCGTGGGCAGCTGCGGTTAGTCAAGGGCAGAGCCAGTGCCCCATAGCTGGGGGTTGTGCTGAATCACACGACAGCCCTTGCTTCCTCTGAACTTTCCAGTTCTCTGAAATGTCCATGATTTAGGAGGACTGTGGATATTCCAATTAGGCCATGTGTAATTTAAGTTTGGAGTGGTAGAACTTACAAGGTCTTCTAAATGAGCATGGAATAAACATTAAGCCTTTGAAAAGTAATAGACTTCTCCACTAGTTCTTATTCACAAAAGTCCCTTTGGTGTCAACCACAAGGTCTGAGATATATTAGGTGCCCAGTAAATTAACAAGGTTGTTGATGCACATGGGAGTTAGACAGCTAAAACAGAACCAATCACTCAGTATTTCACAATTCCATCTCTTTAATCACCTCAAGACCTCTGCTTTACCTGAACACAAGGATCTGAGTCTCCTATTCACCTGGGATGCTGTCTTGGTTACTTTTCTTTCATTGCTGGGATAAAATGCCTGACACCCAAAGTTAAGGAAGGAAAGGTTTGTTTAGCTCACAGTGTGTGGAGGTTTCAGTCCGTAATCGGCTGGCTCCAAGGCAGGGTGGCGTGGCACAGGGGAAACAGTTCAAGGCAGCAGAAGACAGCAAAAGCAGCCAGAGCAAAAGGGGCAGAGAGCAAACCTCTTCTCCCCCTCATATTGTAAGCAGGTTACTCCGCCCAGGGCGGGTGTAGCTTTCACACCACCTCCTTGCCCTCCTCTTGCAGAGGCTCAGGACCTTTACAGAGTGAGAACCCTGGCCCCCTGCTGAGTCCCTCAGTTAAAGGCCGAACCTTCTCAAGTTGACACAATGTATCAACCAAGAGAGCTGCCAGGTCTGCTGATTTTTATCTCCCATGTGCATTCTGGAAATTTTTTTTCAGACTGTTCCCTCCCTTCCTGTTAGCTGATCCAGAGCTGGCTCAATACGCTTGGACTCTGTCAACCACAATACTGGCCACATTCAGTGTGACCAGAATTGACCGTCAGGGCCAGCCGGTGCTCCTCCCCTCTGAAGAAACTGTTTCTTTCCAGCAGTTTAGATTCACAGCAAAATCTAGTGGAAGTCACAGAAAGTTCCTACACATCCCAGGTCCTCACACATAGGCCATCTCTCCTCTGTCCCGTCACACAGCACAGTGGGACATTTGTCACGAAAGATGCACCCGCAGTGACATGCTGTGATCAGTTTGTGCTGAGGTTCATTCTTCCTGTTGGCAGATCTGTGGGTTTTGACAAGTGCGTAGTGACATGTGCTGAACTCTTCTGGTAGTCTAGGCTGGCCTCGAGTCTGCAGTAATCCTCCTGCTTCAGCCTGCCAAGTGCTGGGATCACAGGTGTGCCCCACCATGCCCTAATAGAGTTTATTAAAGAAGAGCATCATTGCCCTAAGGCACCCCTGATCTCCACCTATTTCTCAATCCGGCTCCTCATCCCTGGCTACTGCTGAGCTCTTTTCTGTTTCCATCATTTTAACCTTTCCAGAGGGTTGACCCTGGAATCACATAGTAGGTAGCCTTTTTGTAGTTTTGGGGGAGTTTTGCTTGTTAGTTTTTGTTTGTTTGTACCAGGAATTCAACTCAGGACCTTGTGCTTGCCAGGCAGGTGCTGTGCCACTGAGCTATATCCCTGGCACCACATCCTTTCCTTTTTCTTTTTTTAAGACAGGCCCCGGCTGTGTAGCCCAGGCTGGCTCAAACTTTTGGTGATCCTCCTGCCTCAGACTCTTGAGCGCTGGGATTACAGGCGTGTGCCACCATACCCAGTTTTTTCATTTTTATTTTTTTAGTACTGGGGGTTGAAGCCAGGCAGTGATAAGTTAAATTCTCAGCCCTTTATAAGATGTTGTTTTCAGACAGGGTCTCATTAAATTGCCCAGGTGGCATCAAACTTGTAATCCTCCTGTCTCAGCCTCCTGAGTAGCTGGGACTATAGGTGTGCATCACCATGTCTGGCTCTTTAAATAGGTTGATGGCATATTTCTCTGTGGTGCTGAATGATATTCCCTTTTCTAGACATACCATAATGTATTTATCTATTCATTCACCTTGTGAAGAACATCTTGGCTACTCCCAAATCTTAGTCTGTCACCTCAGCACTCAGGAGGCTGAGGCAGGAGGATCCTTGCATGTTCAAGGTGAGCCTGGGCTACATAGCGAGTTGAAGGGTAACTGGAACTACATGTCTTCAAAAGATGATACATGATAGATAGATAGATGATAGATAGATAGATAGATAGATAGATAGATAGATAGATGGCAGTAAAATTGCTACATCCTACAGCAAAAGGATTTATTCAGTTTTTTGTTTCTTTATCTGTTCATTTTTTGCAGACACCGCCAAACTGTCCCCCCAGATGGATGTGCTCTTTTGTGCTCCCAGCAGCAATGGGTGGAGAGAGGGTTCCTGTGTCTCCACATCCTCTCCAGCATAGGAGTTGTCACTGCTTGAGATGGCTGGTTTGCCATCTGTCTCTGGTGAGCTGTCTCTTCGGGACATTTTGCCCATTTTCAGATAGAGCCTTGTATAGATATTATGCAACTTTCTCCCAGTCTGCCCCTTTTCCTCTCCTTCTCTTGACAATCCCTCCTCGTGCTCAGAGGCCCAGGAACCCAGTGCTCGCCCCGCGTGGTGACCGAGGAGCTGAGACATGGAGGCTGCAGGCCGTATTCTTGCTCCTACGGGATGAGGCTGCCGAGGATGAGCTAGCAAGAAAGAAACGGCAGGGCTGGGCTGCAGCTCAGGCGGAGCACCGGGCTGGCATGCTCCGGGGCCCGGATCACCCCACAGAGGGTGGCTCCCCAACAAGTAACGCGCCAGGAGCACGGAACCACCAAGCACAGGCCCAACTGCGTGTGCAGCGCTGGGGACTGAACCCAGGGTGCTTCATCTCCAGCCCCCTTTTTTTTTCTTTTGAAGCAGGGTCTCACTATGTCCTTCAGGCTGGCTTTGAACTCGTGGCAACCCTCCTGCTTCAGCCTCCATAGTGCTGGCATTATGGTCATGCACCACCGTGCCTGACTTCCAGCCCTTTTTTAATTTTTTGAGACAGTCTTGCTAAGTCACTAACTTGCCTACACTGGGCTCAAACTTGTGATGCTAAACAAATACACAAACAAACAAAATTTGTGATCTTTTTGCCTGAGGCTCCTAGAGAAGGGGACTGCAGGTGTTCGCCACCATGCCTGGCTCTTAGGACCAGCTCTTAGGAGAAATGGTTTTGTTTATTTCTTTACAGCTCGGCACTCACTTGTAGCCCAGGCTGGTCTCGAACTCGCAACGATCCTCCTGCTTCAACCTCCCAAGTGCTGGGATTGCAGCCAGGCACCACCGTGCCCAGTGAGAAATTACTGTAAAGTTATAAAATGACACTGTCGCCGGGCGTGGTAGTTCACGCCTGTAATCCCAGCACCCGGGAGGCTGAGGCAGAAGGATCGTTGCTAGTTCGAGACCAGCCTGGGCTACAAAGTGAGCTCAAGGCCAGTCCGAACTGCATAGGGAGACCCTGTCTCAAAAAGACCAAAATAAATAAATAAATAAAATGACACTGTCTTTTTTTAAACCTGTCTGACAGGCAATTTGAGAAGAACGGTACAGCATGTAGCTGGGGTTACCAGGAAAGCAGCATTATGGAATCAGATGGGTTACGAGAGACAGAACCATGACCAATTGGTGAGTTGGCTTATTTTTCTTCTCAGGTAAGAGAAGGCTGGAGGCTGGCTGCCAAGGGTTGTATGATGGGTCTGTTTTCCTCCGGGACCTGGATTCTCTGCCCGCTTCCCTGAGCTTTCCCTTCTTAGAGTCACATGACTCAGGACAGTGGCTGGAATGCCGTCAATCACATCTGCATCCCCGGAAGTAGGAAGACCAGAGAGGCCCAGAGAAGGCGCACTCCCTCCTTTCTGGAAGCAACTATTCCTCCTTAGGGCTCACTGAGCAGACTTAGTCATATGACTATACCCAACTGCAAAGGAGGCTGGGAAATTCATCCGGGTGCCCTGATGAAAACCTGTAAGCCCAGTGCTAAGTGAGGCAGGGGCAGGAAGAACACAACGCTGATGTTTCTTGTTGTGGTTTTGTTTTTTGAGACAGGGTCTTGCTATGTAGGTCAGACTGACCTTGAATTCAACTCACTAGCCTAGCCTGGCCTGGAACTCACAGTGATCCTCCTGCCTCAGCCTTCTGAGTGCTGGGATTACAGATGTGCACCACTACACCTGGCCCATTTTGGGAGTCCTGACAGAAAGTCACAGAAACCAACATCAGCTTGGCTTATGGAAAGGAAAGTCACAGGCACACTCCACGGCAAGTGTACAGGTGGAGCCTGCTTCAGGCATGGCTGGATCCAGTCACTCACAGTGAGGTCACCGCTCCCTGTCTCCTGGTCTGTTTCCTTTGCATTTCTGCATCTGCTCCTTACCTAGGCCCATAGAATGAGAGCCCTCAATCCATACTGCAACACTATTATTACAGAAAATAGCACTTGTTTTCTAGTATTTCTAGAAATTACCCCAGAACCGATCTGCATCTACTTAACCTTTTCTATCTTGCCACATGTCTATCTTCGAGCCCATCCCTAGGGTCAGAGCTGACCCTTGGGTGCTGACCCCGGTCATTCACTCTTAGAACTGGGGGAGTAGGAGGCAGCTGCCCGCAGAGCCCCAGAGGGAGGGGAGTCCCGGGGACAGGGGGCCTAGAGGGACAGTCCCTCAGGAGGAGGGGAAGTTGCTAGGTGGACTGAACCTCAGCAGCTCTGGATATGTTGAGGGGGCAGGGCTGCCCTCTCCCCTCCACACTGCACCCCAGTTCTCCAGGCTGCTTGTGGCCTAGCAACTCAAGTTGGAGAAATCACGAAGGCTAAACACAGACCAAAGGGGAAGCCTTGGAGGAGAGCAGGGTGCCCTGAAGGGAAGCTTTGGAAACTTTCAGCTTTTCAACACTGTCCCATGTTCCACTTGTCAAACAGTTTTGAATCCTGATGACTGAAATAATTTACAGATGTGCAGGAGTCGCTGCCAGTGCCCTGGAGCCCTGGGGAGAGTCTGAGACCCAGGCAGAGACGGAGCCTGGCAGGCTGACCCTGGACAGCGAGGCGCCCTCTCACTGGCCTCCTGTTGCCTCTTTTTTCTTTCCTTTTTAGACAGGGTCTCTGTGTGTAGTGTAGGTTGGCCTCAAACTCACAGCAGTCCTCCTGCCTCAGCCTCCTAATTATTGGGATTATAGGCATGTGCCACCACGCCCAATGCCTTTCTTTTTTTAACAAGCAATTTTATTGCTGTGTAATTTGCACATTATAAAATTTGCCCCATTTTACATGTACAATTTGATGAATCTTAGGCTGAGAATTTTTTTTTTTTTTGTCTTTTTGAGACAGGGCCATGCTATGCAGTTCAGGTTGGCCTTGAGCTCACTTTGTAGCCCAGGCTTGTCTCGAACTCACAATGATCCTCCTGCCTCAGCCTCCTAAGTGCTGGGATTATAGGCTTGAACCACCACGCCTGGCTAGGCTGAGATTTTTGAAGCTTTTTTTTTTTTTTTTTCCAATTTTGAGACAGGTTCTCGCTAGGTCCCTGGGCTTGAACTTTTGATCCTCCTGCCTTACAACCACCCAGCCCAGTTGTAAATTTTTAATACAATGCGGCTTGGGCTGTTGTGGCTTGGGGCTGGCATGAAATTCAGGGCTCTGGGCCCTCTGAGCTTGTCTACCACCATGTCTCCCAACCTAGTCACAGCCTCTGTCCCACCCCAGCTGGGCAGTTGCCTCTGTGAATCCACTTTTTGCTTCATAGATTTGCCTCCTTTGGGCATTTCTCTTTGTTTGTTTGTTTGTTTGTTTGTTTGTTTTTGAGAAGGTCTGTCTAGGCCTTGAACTCACTGTGTCACCCAGGCTGGCCTGGGGGGGGGGGTAGCACTCCCGCAAGTGCTAGAATGACAGCCCAGCAGTGCACCACTGTGTTCAGCTGTCTCCCGTTCTTGTGATGGAAATGTTTCTATTGCTTGTAATTGGTCTAAAAGTAAGACATGTAAAAAAATTTTTTAAATAAATAAAAGTAAGACACATATTAAAAATGTGAAATAGCAGCCAGGAATGTAGCTCAGTGACTCAAGTGCTTGCCTGGTAGGTGTGAGGTTATGAGTTTGATCACTGGTATTAAAAAAAAAAAGTGAAAGAGCCAGGGATTTAGCTCAGCAGCATAAGCGCCTGCCTGGCAAGCTCTAGGTCATGAGTTCGATCCCCGGTACCAAAAAAGAAAAAAAAAGGGAATGATACAGACACTTATGAGATAGAAAGTGACAGTTCTTCCAGCATTTCTGTCCTTCTCATACCTGTTAACTATTTGCCACAAGGCTCAGTGGTAGACAGCTTGCCTGGCGTGCCAGAGGCCCCGGATTCCATCCCCAGGATGGGGAGACAGGGTCCTGCTATGTCGCTTAGGCTGGCCTTGAACTATGTAGTTTGGGTCAGCCTGAAACACCCAGTGCTCTCCACCTCTCTCACGCTGGGACAATAGGTGGGTACAACCGTGCCCAGCTAAGAAAAGAGATTTACAATGCAAAGCCTCACCAGTATTCTTGTTTGTATTATTTTTAAGTGTAAGTTAGATCAGTTGGTGCACAGGTGCTTTGCACGGGAAACCTGGCATTGTAACACACACCTGTAACCCCTCTTTCGGGAAGCTGAGGCGGGGGGGGGGGCTGTGGTGAGTCCGAGGCCAGCCGGGGCTACATGGTGAGACTCTGTTTCAAAAAGCAAAACAGAACAAAACAAAAATCTAAACTCACAAGTGTGCTTGGGAACAGCTCCCTCCACCAGAGCATGCACCCGAGCCACACATCTCCTTGACTCTGTGACACTGCTGTACAGCTGGCTTTGTTACACTTAGCAGTCTCCTCCCAGCAGCAGAGGACAGGCAAAGCTCTCAGGCCTCGGCTCACTAACTAGTGCCATGTGAAATGACTTAGTTTGTTTATGCATTTTGCTCTCCTGGGGATTAAACCTTGCACTGAGCTACATCACCAGCCTTTTATTTATTTATTGGTCTTTTTTAGAACAGGGTTTTACTATGCAATTCAACTTGGCTTGAAAGTGACTTTGTAGCCCAGGCTGGCCTCAAACTCTCAGGGATCCTTCTGCCTCAGCCTTCCGATAGCTGGTATTATAGATGTGCACCACCATGCCTGGTGCAGCCTTGTGCCACCACACCCAGGCCAATATTTTATTTATAAATGGACTAGACCTGGTCAAAATGAAATAGGAAGTAATGAGATGGAATGGAAAATATCAGAAGACACTAAATAATCCATATTGAAACCAATACTTTTAGTGTATGTATATATACTATGTATGTAATATACATATAATATATATCTAATATGTATACAACTGTGGTGGCTGTCTAACTTTTCTGACTTTGTCCCAGCAATACTGGGTTGGAACCTAGGCCCTGGCACACACTGGGTGACCTGCACCATCAACCCCTCCCTAACCTTTTATATGGGTTCATTGCCTCTCATAAACCAAGAACTAAATTTTTCATATCTTATTGATGATTCAAAAAAACCCCATAGGCCAGGCATGGTGGCTCACGCCTGTAATCCCAGCACTTGGGAGGCTGAGGCAGGAGGATCATTGTGAGTTCGAGACCAGCCTGGGCTACAAAGTGAGCTCAAGGCCAGCCTGAACTGCATAGTGAGACCCTGTCTCAAAAAAAAAAAGAAACCATAGATAGATTCCCGGTACAGATTAAAACAAACAAACAAAAAAAAAACGCATAGACCTAGGCTGGGCTGGAGGTATACAACAGTGGGAAGTGTGTGCTTAGCATGCACAAGGTCCTGGCTTAATCCCCAGCACCAGCTCCTCCCCAGAAACATAAAATCAACCCTTACCTCACTGGTCATGCAAAGAATAATAGTGAAAAAAAAAATTTTTTTTAATCTTTTTGAGACAGGGTCTCACGGTGCAGTTGAGGCTGCCCTTGGGCTCCCTGTGTAGCTCAGGCTGACATCAAGCTCCTGAAACTCGTGGAGATCCTCTTGTGTGGGGAACCAGCAGGATGACCCTCCCTGAAAGCAGAGCACTTCCTCCACTTTGGCTAAACCGGGGCCCTATTTCCTTGTACTGCTGTGTACCGAGCTGGCTACGCCATTTCTTTGTCCCTTCAGCTGGCTCTAAGCATGTAAATGGGGCTGGCTGAGGTGCTGATGTGTGATCTCTGAAGCAAGGTGACAGTCGCTGTTTCCCCTCCCACTGACTCCCAGGAAAACAGGGTTAAGCTGGGCAGGATAAAGAGCTAGGCCCCACACAGTGGGCCGGGACGAGGCTGGAGAAAAGAGGCTGTGACTCTGCATATCCAGAGGGGATCTCAGGCCTCCTGCTAGCCCAGCTCCACAGCTCTCACGGATTTCCCACCGTTCATTCTCACTGTCCCTCATCCCCGAGCTGCTCCCCTCGTGGGCTTGGACCCTGGGTGAGGCCTTCGTTCCGGTGAGCCACCATCTTGGCCGGACTTAGGACCCCTTGGCTCCCCACAACTGTCTTAGTGTCTTTATTCTTACCTTGGGTTGCACTGGAAGTGGTAGATTGGAATTAACTCGCTAGAATTCCAATAATTTTTCCATGGGGTTACAAATATAAACTTCCTGGACAAGACAAGATTGGGGAAAGGGCTCTCTGTACTCTTACCTCAGCCTCCTGAGTGCCGGGATTACTGTCATGCACCGCCATGCCTGGTCTTACTGGGACACAGCCACGGCCATTTGTAAATATATTCTGTGTTTACAGATATATTTGTAAATATATTCGTGTGTGTATGTGTGTGTGTGGGGGGGTACTGGGAATCGAACTCAGGCAAGTGCTACATCACAGAGCGAGATCCACAGCCCTCTGTGGTTGGTTTTGAGTTTGAGTGCTGTAGTCATGCCAGAGACCTCTTGGCTGCAAAATATTACTGTGCAGCCACTTGGGGAAAAAGTCACCTGAACACTTACTGTCCTTTCAGACTCTGTGATGGCAAATAACACCGCAGTGAATAACTACTTGAGTGTGATTTTCCACTTCTGCATATTTCTGATGGAGGCTAAGTCCTAGCAATGGAATGTGTGAGCCTAAAGACAAGTGTATTTGTAATTTGCGTAGAATTTCTCCAATTACCTCCAAGGGGATTGTATCCATCCACGGAGCGCCCCAGCAGCAATCAGTTTCTCAGCACGCATGCTGACTGATCATGCTATCAGACTTTGCAGTCTGCCAAACCCGGAGGTTCAAATGACCTGGTGCATAATTTTCATTTGTATTTCTCTTTTGTGAGGTTATCAGTTTCCTAGGGCTGCATGACAAGCCACCACAAATGGAGGGGGTTTAAACAACAGAAATTTATCTTTTCCGAGTTCTGGAGGCCGGAAGATGGGAATGAAGGTATCACTGGCTCCAGGAGGTCCCAGCCCTGCCCACTTCCAATTTTGGTATTTTTTTTTTTGTTTTCTGCTTCTGATGTCCCCTCCGTCTCTACTCAGTCTTCCTCCGCCTGCTCCCTTTGGGTTTGTGTTGGCTGAAAGATGTCCCTGGTTCCCTAAGGACTGCAGTCATCCACCCAATGAGATTCCATTCCTCGTTCTCAGCGGGCGGGCGCAGCCTTCAGAAAGGCCCAGGGCAGTGTGGGGAGTGAAGCTGCGCTGTGTGCACTTTGTAATTTGCAAATGGCCTGTGTGCATCAGATCTCTCACGATTCAGCCATCAGGGCTCATCGGACAGGGAGACGTCTTCACGCTCCCAGGTTTGCTTTTCCCTGGAGGCCCACAAGCAAGCAAAGAGCATTGGGGGCCGGGGCAGAGCTGACCCTGAGCATCGTACAGTGTGCGGCCTGGTGAACCGCATCTGTGCAAAGGGCCACGGGAGCTTCCGATGAACTGATCTGAGATGTGAGGAGAAGATATTTCCTTCTAAAATAATACTTATTATTATTACATAATGCTTTGAATGTTTACTAAGGGTCTTTTTCTAAGCCCTTAATAAGCATTATTCAGTAAACTTTTACAAATAAAGAAACTGAGGTACAAGGATATCCATCTGGGCAAAGGCAAGAAAAACAAATTTTTTTTTAATTAGGCTGCTAGGCGTGGGCGGTGCATGCCTGTAATCCCAGCACCCTGGGAGGCCAAGGAGAGAGGAGCTCTGTAAATTGGAGGCCAGTCTGAATTATGGTGAGACCCTGTCTCAAAACAAATGAAAACAAATTAAAGATTTGTAACCATCTGACTCCAGGCCATGCTGCTAACTCATAAATAAACTTAAAAGAGAGAGAGGAAGTCCCTCATTTTAGAATTAACATTTGTTTCCCTTCCTCTGTTAGATTTTTAAATATTACATATCAAATACAACATATTATTTAGCTCCATATTTCAAAATTTCTTCCTATTAAGGACTGGATATCACCCTGATCTTTTTTTGTTTTGTTTTTTAAATTTCTTTCTTCTTCTTTTTCTCTGTGCTTCACTTCCTCAACCAAGTAGCTGTCTCAGATCAGGAAGAGTAAGAAGCCATAAATAACTGTTCTGTGAATTCCTCTACCGGAAGTTCAACCTGATCTGATCCTGCTCGTAAGCAGTGCAGCCAAACAAGCTGCTGTGAAGCCTCTGTGAGTGTCTCTCTGCACAAAGCCACAGGATGGGGTCAGCTCCCGCCGTCTACCTCCTTCTGCAGGAGACCCTGCCGGAAGTGCTGAAACCGCAGCCTCAAACCATGAGTCACTGATCAACTCCACAACTTCATTTCTTATTTTAAGGCAAAGTTTCAGTGAGTGGCTGTTTTCCAGACTGGGCTAGAACTTTCAGTTCTCCTGCCTCTGCTTCCCAGAGTGTTGGGATTACAAGTTTGTACCATCATACCAGATTCCTGCTGTTTGTTTTATTTTGTTTTGTTTTGACTTTTTGAAGACAAGACCTCACTAGGTAGCCCAGGCTGGTCTTGAACTCACTATGTAGCCCAGGCTGACCTTGAACTCGAGGTGACTTTCCTGCCTCAGCCTCCCAGAGTGGTGGGATTACAGGCATGTGCCACCATGCCTGGCTCTAATTTTATATATTCCATTATTATTATTTTTGAATTGGTGCTAGGTATTAATTCCAGAGCCCCCACATGCTGGGCAAGCCCTCTACCACCGAGCTACAACACAGAGCCCCTCTTGTGCTGCTGCAGCCCCACCATGTGCCAGCAGTGGCCCTGTGGGCTGAGGAGAACCAGCAAGGAAGCTGCCCACGCTTCCCTGCCCCACATCCCTAAGCAACCAGATGCCACACAGGCTGAGATGATAATGACTGAGGTAAGGCAGCCGCCTGACATTTATGTTGTTTGATTGACTTCGCTTGGGACCCGTAGTCTGGGCAACTATTTAGAGGATCACAATATGCAATATAGTGACGATTGTGGATTTCCTACTGTCCTGTCACTGTCTTGTTCTGTTTCTTTTTACCATTCTGTTTTACTCCTTTTAAAATAAAACAAAAAAATTTTAAATATTCAAATATTGATTACTATGCTTCAGTATTTTTGTTACACAACATAGGTATTGTATCTATATATTAGAAAACATAATACACACATGCACTATACCTAATGATAAGATAGATAAATGTCTCAGTGGCTTAAGTGCCTGCCTGGCAAGCACAAGGTCGTGAGTTTGATCCCTGGTACCACAAAAAAAAAAAAAAGATAGATGTATATCAAATTGAATTACAAACTATGAGGCTCTGGCATATAGCAATGGCTTAATGTTCTTCTCATCGTTTTCATCAGCACAGGCATAGCAAGAGCTTTGACACCCCACAGCACCCTGACCTCACTAGCTACCCCAAGTGGCCGGAAATGGACCCTCACACCTGGAGAAGTCTCCCCTTGACTCTCCATTTTGGATACCCTTGACCCTGTCTCCATGTACTGATATGTGTGCAGAGCTGGCTGGGCCATTTCTTTGTCCTTTCGACTGGCTTTAAGCAAGATAAACTGGGCTGGCTGAGGAGCTGATGTGTGATCTCTGAAGTAAAGAGACAGGTCAGTGTTACCCCACCCAGTGACTCCCCCAATCCATGGCTGAGCTGAGTGGGCAGGATGGAAACCTGTGCGCCACCCCGTCAACTGGGAAGGAAGCCTCGAAAGAGGCTATGACTTCCCAGGGCAAAAAGGATTGTACATCAGAACTGAAGCAGCAACCCCAAATGATTAGACACTGCCTCAGTTGTGTTATGCAGATTGCTCACGTGCTCTCTCTCTCTCTCTCTCTCTCTGTCTCTCTCTGCATTTCCTGTCCTCTCCTTATCTCAGAGTGATCTCAAACCTGCCTAACCCAGCTCATATTAGCCATGGCAGTCACCTATTCCCCTCCACTCTCACTGTCACTCATCCCCCGAGCCACTCCCTTCACAGAGAATCAATAAAACCTGGGTTGAGCTCTGGGCGAGGCCTTTGTTCCGGTGAGCCACCATCTTGGCTGGACTTAGGACTCCTTGGCTTCCCGTAACTGTATACATGTCTTAGTGTCTTTACTCTCACTGTGGCTTGCACTGGAAGTGGTAGATTGGAATTAACTCACTAGAATTCCAATAATGTCTCCTTGGAGATTACAAATATAAACCTTCCTAGATCCCAGTGACGATGGGAAAGGTTTCTCTACAGAAGTCCTGGTCCCAACTGCAATCCTTACATTTTTGTTTTGTGTTTTGAGACACAACCTCACTTTGTATTTCAGGCAGGCCATGAGCTTGCTATGTACCCAGTCTGGGTTTGTACTTGCAGCCATCCTCCTGCCTCAGCATCCAAGGTGCTAGTATTATCAGTAGCTAAATGAGGTAGAAATATAGTAGGCAGTCAGACAGGGCTGGGCCCTCAACAGGGTCAGTGCTGAAGATGAGAAGCATCAGGTCTGTGGCTGGAGGCGCATCTGAAGATGAAAGTCACCATAGCTAGATTGATCTCCTTCCTTAAGGGATGGAGGAGGGAAGGCTTGGGAGTATTGGTAGATTTCCCATTATCTCCTTAGGGTGGGCCATCCTCTCCCCACTGACAAGTCTAAAACCACCAAGACTAAAACTACTAAGACTGAGGACAGGACTAAGACAGGTTAATGACCTCACCTGCAGTACCCTTGCTACCACTGGGTCAGTATTACTTAAGTGGCCATCCTTGCAGTCTTATCAGTTAATCATAATTTTGACCCACCTAGTACCTGTCTCATGATCTTGCTCTATGAGAGCCGGGCTTGTTGGCACCCCATTTGGGACCCCTCCTGTCTCTCAGGAGCTATTCCTGTTCTCCATTCCTTTTCTTCAATATTAGACTTTGGGAAAACAGCTCAAAGTTATCTGACATCCAGCATTTCCCCTGTATCTCTAGGATTACAGGAGTGCTAGAATTACCACGCACGGCTCAAAGAAAAATATTTTTCAAAGGGATGGAGACGTAGCTCAATGTGAAGGTTTGGGTTCAATTCCCAGTACCACAGAAAAAAGAGTAACAAGAAAATAAAACAGCCTTGACTACAATTTCTAGTCTCAAGCACCTCCCCAGAAATAACTACTTTTTTTTTATTTTAAAGAGAATAAAACAAAACAGAGCAAAGTGGAGCAGAGTAAAACAGTGCAAATAACACAGGATTTCAGAAAAAGACAGCAGGAAATTAACAGTGGCTACAATAATGTCTCTTGTTTTCTTCAAAGTAGTTGTCTTTGTACAAAGTGTAATGCTCAGACCATTGACTAACCAAATGCGCCGCCATCTTGTTCTGTATGCGCCATTTTAAAATTAAGTTTCTGTTTCCTACTTAAGTTTCTGTTTCATAAGATAAGTTTCCTTTTCCCCGAACGGACGCTTTGCTTGCCACCCTCAATAACCAACCAACTTTCTCCCCGTGTTCTTACCACCCAGAATTCATCAATCATTGCTAGTCTCGTCCTCCCCACACCCACTATAAAGGTAACCACCCTTAGTTGTTAGGCGTGCAGCCTCAAGATCAATCAACAGAGACTGCGTCGCCAGGCTTGGCAATAAAACTCCTTCACTCTTATTGATTGGCTTTCATTTCTAAATCATCATTGCACCATTACACAAAGTAGTGTGTTTCTTCACACACAATAAGTTTTTTTTTTTTATTGGTACCAGGGATCGAACTCAGGCCTGCATGCTTACAAAGCAGGTGCTTATGCCTCTGAGCTAAATCCCCAGCCCCAACACAGTAAGTTAATACACTTCGAAATAGTATAAAAGCAATCAAAACACAAGAATCAGAGCTTAAGGACTTTTAAGACCAGATTCTAGAGGCAGGGATTTAGCTCAGGGGCATAAGCACTTGCCTGAAAAGCACAAAGTCAGGGAGTTTGATCCCTGGTACCCCCTCCTCCAAAAAAAAAAGACCAGACAGTAGGAAATAAATAATGGCTACCATAGTGTCTCTTATTTTCTTCAAAATAGCTGTCCATATCTTCATACATATTGAAATGAAATGATTGAAAACAGACTAAAACCAATTAAAACCAAGAATAAAAGCATTTTGGCTTTTGAATCAAAATGACAGGAAATCATCAATGGTTGCATAGTGTCTCGTTTTCTTCGGTGTAGCTGTTCATACCGTCACACATACTAAAATCAATTCTTGTAAACCTTTTAGGTGAAGTTCTAGGCATATATAAGCTTATACATGTATATCTATCCTTTCTGTGTTAGAGGAAAAAAATAATACAACAAATAAATAACTATATCTAGGAGCCCGGAGAAATAACTACTTTTGAAGGCTTGAGGTAGCATCTTCTGGAATTCTTTGTGTGCATTTACATAGATACATATGTAATCGTAAAAAGTATATAGGAATACCTGTGATCCCAGCACTTGGGAGGCTCTGACAGGAGGACTGCTACGAGTCTGAATTGGCTGTCAGCCTGAACTACACACCAAGACCCTGTCTCAAAAAAAAAAAAAGAAAAAGAAAAGTATATAGTATTTTTTGTTATGAGTTTGTTGTCATTGTTTGTTTATTTGTTTTTGGAAACAGGATTTTGCTAAATTGTCCAGCTGGCCTTGAACTCATGATCCTCCTGCCTCAGCCTCCCTTGTGCTGGACTTATAATATTTGCTACCACACCCGATTTCTGATATCTTGTTTATTTGTTTTGACACAGGGTCTCATTATGTAGTTGAGAATGGCCTTGAACTTATTAGGTAGCCCACACTGGTCTCTAACTCCTGGAGAGACCCTATCTCAGTCTACAGAGTGATAGGATTTCAGGTGTGGGCCACCATGCCCAAGTGACTTCTGATATTTTAACATAAAAATATAAATGCTGCACTTGTCTCCATATGTAACCCAGGCTGGCTTTGAACTTGGGACCTTTTTGCTTCTGTTTCCCAAGTACTAGAATTACAAGCATACATCATCATAGTGCTTTTTTTTTTTTTCCTTTTGCACAAGTCCAAGCATTCCCTCCCCCTATACTAGGGATTGAGCCCAGGGCCTCATGCATGCTGGTTCTCCTATTATAAACAATAACAGTATAAATCCCAGCACTTGGGAGGCTGAGGCAGGAAGGTCACCATGAATTCCAGGCCAGCCTGAGCTCCACAGTGAGTTTAAGGCAAGTCTGAACTACATAGCAAGACCCTGTACCAAAAAACAAATGAAAATCCCTATAATATCATAGCTTAGTATGTTGCCACTTACCTGTAAATCCAGCACTTAGGAGGCTGAGACAGAGCAAAACTAAGAGTTCAGGCCAGCCTGAGCTGCATGGGGGAAACCCTGTCCCAAAATAAGCAAACAAACACCATGATGCTGCAGTATAGTGTCACATAACGTGTGCTACATGACAAAGTGGCAAATGCTTGGGTTTTGCTAGTCCTGAGCTCCCCAGCCCAAGCTTGGCTCTTTGCTAGGAGGGACAGTTTCCCAGTGAAGAAGCCAGCTCCTTGGAGGAGGAGGAAGATCAAGCCTCCAGCTGCTCAGAGCTGCTGGGGTTACCTTTCAGGAAGTAGCCCCAGGCCCAAGAGCAGGGTCAGGCCATTAGTGCTCTAGCACGCTCTCCAGCCCTCAGTCAGGGAGCCTGCTAATTTCCTCTCTCAGGAAGGCCGATCGTCACGGTTAACTAACTCAGCCACTGTGGAAACTGAGAGGCTTCTGAATCCAAGAGAGACCCCAGTAGAAGGAAGCTGCCTCAGAACCCTGGCGGTAGGATCCTAGGGACATGGTTCAACAGTGTTGGGGCAGTTATAATGTGGAAACGCCTTCAGGAGATGGTAAATTTACAGATATTTCTAGAGGACTCTGACCAAGTGGCTGTTCTGCCGTCTCTGGTAACTTCAGTTGACCCTGATGAGGTCAGAGCAACCGCCTGAACCTTAAGGCACCTTGGGCTGACCTGTGCTCACTCAGTAAAAGCTCTCCCTCCTGAACATTCCTATGTGATGGTAATGTCCTTAATCACTCTGTTTCAGTCAAGGCTCTCTCTGCGGAACAATTTCTATATTATGGTAATGCCCTTAAGTAGACTCATTCTGTCAGAGCCTCCTCCCCAGGTTCCTGGAATGTTTCTAGTGTTTCAAGACCAGCCTGTCTGTCAATCTATGATCCAAGGTATGTAACCAATCTTGTATCATTTGGTCACTTGCTTTGTATCTCTGTGTCTAATTCTATACAGACTAAACTCCCTCCTGATTCAGGGTGGTTGCTTGGGAGGAATTACTCCTTCCACACTCCGCTGGGGTAAAGATTAAATGCTGCTTTCTCTGGGTGCAAAGAGTCTTCCTTTTGGCTTGGCTCGGCTTGGCCTGGCTTGAGAAATTTTCCACAACAACAGGAGAAGGCGCAGAGTGTGAAGAGGGCCTCTCCTCACTGCATGTGGAAGGCCAACGGCTGTTTGAGGCTGTTGTTGACAGGTGGATTATTGCAGTTTCCCCCAGGCTGTTCTGTTTTTGATTTTAAAAGATAGTTCACCAGGCATGGTGGCTCTCACCTGTAATCCCAGCACTTGGGAGGCTGAGGCAGGATTGCTGTGAGTACAGCCTAAACTGCATGGTGAAACCTTGTATGTGTGTGCGGTGATCACTTTGCTCTCTTGTCTAGAAAACAGCAGGGCTCTCACATCAGTTTATGTCTCTAGTGCATCGCCAGTTCTGCCCACAGCATTATCGGGACCCTGCTGTTGAGGATCTGGGGTCCCAGGAAGCAACATGCTCTTCCGCACCTGAGCTCAGAATAGACTCAGGTGCCTGGTATGTGAAGCAGATTGGGGTGCTTGGCTTTCCACGAGTGAAGAGAACCTGTCACCACCCTGATTGTGGATCTCCTCGTTCACTACCTAGGTCCAGCCAGCTCATGGACAGCTCTGCCCCGCATCTTGGTGGCTTGGCATAAGTAAGGCCTGGTTGTCACTGGTATAAATCCCACAGCAAAGTTCCCGGTCCCTGGAGCATCACCCCAGCCAAGTGTACATTCAGGAATCAGTGATCCTAAAGCCCCAACTTGTAGGGCCACTGCCCTTGACACTGGCTTCCCAGGATGCTCTTTGGCACCAAGACAGACAGTGTGAGCATCACGGAGCTCTTTCAGGAGTGTGTTCCTCGCAGACAGAGGGAGGCCGGGGCAAAGGCCCAGGGTGCAGGAGGGTTCAGTGTAGCACCAGGGTGCAGGAGTGGAGGAGCGGGAGGAGGGGCGGGTGCCAGGAAGGTATTATGGGAACAAGAGGGACAAGTCTCCTTGAGGGGTGACTCACACAGAACTAACACAGCTAACTGAGGGAACTGGGCCTCACAGAGCCTGGGGTGGCAGTGTGACTCCTGTCTGCACTGCTTTGAAGGGCCATGCCTCCCCCATCCCCCACATCACGGGGCCTTCTGGAGGTGAAAGGAACCCCTATCACGCAAGGACCTGGCAAGAAGGCTGCTGTGGAGGAAACTGGGCCGCATTAGACCTTGAATCTGGGTGCCTGATCTTGGGCTCCCCAGCTCCACATCTGTGAGGAGAAATAAACAATAAATGTTTATAGTTCACAAGCCACCAGGTCAGTGGTATTTGGTCACAGCAGCCTGTGTCATTCAGCTTTCTATCATGGTGACAAATCACCTGGGGTAATCACTGTGGGGAACCACAGAGGTGACTCTCCAGAGCAACTATCTCCATTTTAGGTAAACTTGGCCCTATCTCCATGTACTGATATGTGTACAGAGCTGGCTGGGCCAGTCCCTTCCACTGGCTTTACACAATGTAAATTGGGCTGGCTGAGGAGCTGATGTGTGATCTCTGAAGCAAAGAGACAGGTCAGCGTTACCCTACCCAGTGACTCCCCCAATCCATGGCTGAGCTGGGCAGGATGGAGACCCACAGGTCTCCTTCATGCTATAGGCTGGGACCGAGCCATGAGACAGAGCTTATGACTTCCCAGGGCAAAAAGGACTGTCCGTCAGAACTGAAGCATCCGCCCCAAATATGAGACACTGCCTCAGGTGTGTTATGCAGATTATTCTCTCTGCATTTCTTGCCCTCTGCTTATCTCAGAGGTGACCTCAGACCTCCTGCCTCGCCCAGCTCACAGTACTGATGGCAGTCACCTATTTCCCGCCACTCTCACTGTCACTCATCCCCTAGGCCAGTGCCCTCATGGAGAATTAATAAAACCTAGGTGAGGCCTTAGTTCTAGTGAGCCACCATCTTGGCTGGACTTAGGACCCCTTGGCTCCCCACAACTGTGTATGTGTCTCTCTCTTTCTTCTTGCCATGGGTTGCACTGGAAGTGGTAGATTGGTATTAACTCACTAGAATTCCAGTAACAGCTCCATGGGATTACAATTATAAACCTTCCTGTACCAAGACAAGGATGGGAAAGGCTTCTCTATAGATCACCTGACAAGGGCCAGAGGGTTCAGTCCATGGTACTTGGGCCTGCAGTGACACAGTATGTGACAGCAGGAGACAGGAAGGGGTGCCAGTGACCTAACTTCCTCTCCCCCAGGCCACCTCCTTCCCTCCTCTTCCCCTTCCCTCTTCTAGGAACTGGACTTAGGGCCTCATGCCTGTTTGGCAGGGGCTCTGCTAATGAGCTACAGTCCCAGAACTTATTATTTCTCATTTTGAGATGGCATCTAGCTAGGATGTCTAAGCCAGCCTCAAACTTGACTTCCTGCCTCAGCCTCCTAAGATACAGGAATGACAGGCATGCACCACCACACCTGGGGCAGGGCTCCTCCTCCTCCTCTTCCTTCTTCTCCTCCCCCTCTTCCTCTTCTTCCTCCTCCTCCTCCTCCTCCTCCTTTTCCTTTTCTTCCTCCTGCTCCTCCTCCTCTTCCTCCTCCTACTTCACCTTTTTTGCAGTACTAAGGATTGAACCCAGGGCCTTCATATTGAGCTACAACCCCAGACCTTTTTCTTTTGTCTTTTTGAGACAGGGTCTCTCTGTGCAGTTCAGGCTGGCCTTGAGCTCACTTTGTAGCCCAGACTGGTCTCGAACTCACAACAATCCTCCTGCCTCAGCCTCCCGAGTGCTGGGACTACAGGCGTGTGCCACCACGCCTGGCTAACCCCAGACCGTTTATTATTTTTTATTCTGAAATAAAATCTTGAGAGTTTGCCTAGGCTGGACTTAAATTTGAGATCCTCCTCCCTTGGCTTCCCAGAGTACTGGGATTAGAGTCACATGTCACTGACACAGTTTGCCCTAGAATAAATACAGGACATTATGGCAGTAATTTAATATGGCGGAAGGCCAAATCAGGGATGCTTACCCTGAAGACCACTTCTACTTCCTCCTTCTTCCCTGATTACAACTTCTTCCTTCCTTTCCTGTGCACATGAACAAAATTCCAATCAGCTCCTACAGTGTCACAAATGCCCACCCCAAGCGCCACATCGAGTCAAAGGGTACATGTGCTCCCCCACCCTGTTCCTGTATCCAGTGCCAGGGGGTGTATGCTCCTTTCGAAGTCCTCAATAAAGCCGTTCTTTTTTTACTTTTTGCTTTTCTATTGTACCAAAGAACCTCAAACAGTCACCATAACCAGCAAACCCATTTCTTCAAGGCCCAATAGGGCCACAGACTAGTTACCAAGCCTTCAACACGTAGGCCTTGGAAAACATGCAAGATCTGAGCTATAGAGCAACCCAAGAGGTGTTTCTCAATCCAAGCAAGAGTTACAATGGGCGTGGTGGCACACAACACATAATCCTAGCACTCAGGAAGCTGAGGCAGGAGGATCACCTCAAATTTGAGCCCAGCCTGTGCTACATAGTGAATTTAAAACCAGCTGGATCTACACAGCAAAACTATCTCAAGCCAGCTATGGTGGTGCATGCCTATAATCCCAGCACTCAGGAGGCTGAGGCAGGAGGATGGTTGCAATTTTGAGACCAACCTGGGCTACAAAGTGAGCTCAGGGCCAGCCTGAACTGCATAGTGAGACCCTGTCTCAAAAAGAAAAAAGAAAAAACTCTATCTCAAAAAAACAAAAACAAAATAAGTCTCAAAACAAATTCACCGCAGGGCTGAACATGTGTAATCCTAGCTACTGAGGAGGCTGAGCAGGAGGATCTGGTGTTCTAGACCAGACTGGAAAACTTATCAAAGCCCTGTCTCCAAATAAAAGGGCTAGAGATATAGTTCAGGTGTGGGGCGCTTGTCTGGCATGCTCAAGGCCCTGGGGTCCATCCCCCTTATCCCACACACTCACAGCCTCAATGCAGAAACCTGGGCCTGCTGTAAGTAGCCCCAATTTTGTCAGAATGAAAATTATGAGGTCACGGGCTCAGACATCTGCATGACTCCCTGTTGGGCTCGGCCTTGTCCTGGGGGCCAGCGGGGGTCATGATCGCCAGAGCACAATACCTCAGGCTTCCCTCCCGACGCCCAGGTAGGAAGGAGGATGCTTCCCCTTCCCCGTGGTTGTGTGGAGGAGCCACGTGCGTGAGTGGCCACAGAGAGCTGTGAGCAGAGAAGCGCGTGACTTCCGGCTGAGGGTTTGCACATGGGGCCCACCTAGCACTTTCCAGGACAGCCTGCTGCCTAGGTTGGTCATTATCAGTGTCTAAGACAGTGGCCACTGTGAACTGAGCCCAACTTGGGCTGCATAGTGCGTTCGAGACCAGCCTGGACAAGACCCTGTCTCAAAATTATATATATATAGTGACTATTTTGCCACCACAGCCTCTGTGACGGACTGCAGTGGTCAAGTTTCCCTACAAACCGGAAATGGGTGAACAGCGTGAGCACCTAGAAGCAGAGTTCCTGCTGCTCATACCTGGCCCTCCCACCTGGCAACCAGAAGCAGGGCATGTCTGCAGCACAGCCCTCTGCCCCAAGGACAGTGCTCACCCTCACTCAGAGCACAGCTGAGGGATCCTGCGGCAGCCAGGGGTTCCCACCCTTCCGCACCTGCTGGGCCTTCCTACCCCTCCCACCTGCTGCCCCTCCCTCCCCGGGGTTCCCGGATGAACCAGGAGCTGGCTCTGCACAGATCTGACCGGTCTCCACGGCTAGGAGCCATCCCTTCCCTGTGCTGCCTTCGGCCCCAGCACGGCGTTCCTGCCAGGACCTCTCACAGGGGAGACAGCACTGTGCTTCGGGGCTCCAGCACCCACCACAGCGACTTCCCCTTCCCACCTTGCTGGCTCCCAAGCCTTCAGATTCTCACTGAATTACACCAAAGGCCTTCCCGCTTCTCTAAATTATAAACAGCAGATTGTGGGACTTCTTGCCTCCGTGATTGTATAAGGCAATTTCCAGCATCCATAAACCCACTAGAGCTCTGTGTCTCTGGAGAAGCCCCATATGTTCAAATCTCATGGTCACAAGAAAACAGCTTTGACACTAAAGTATACAGTAGTTTCCTTTCTGCGATTAAGCACTTGCGTTTGTGTTTGTGGTGCCAGCCTGGAGATCAGGGCCTCACTTGTTCTAGGCCAATGTTCTACCAGCAGGCTACGCCCAGCCCCAAGTGCTAATGTGCTAACCCACTGGTTCTCAAACCACTGGGCGGCAGCAGCACCTGGAGACCTTTTCATTCCCTTCTCTTTGAAACAAAGTCTCCCTACGTTGTCCAGACTGACCTCAAACTCCTGGGTTCAAATGATCCTTCTGCCTCAGCCTCCTGAGTAGCTAGGAGAATAGACATGCACTACCAGGCCTGGTTTGGAGGCCTTATTAAAACACAGACTGGTGTGACTCAGGAGGCTGAAGCAGGAGGATCACAAGGTTAACGCCAGCTGGGCAATTTAGTGAGACACTGTCTCAAAACTTTGTTTTGTTTGGCACTGGGGATTGAACTCAGGACCTTGCGCTTGGCAGGCAGGCCACACTAATGCCTCAGAGCTAGATCCTTGGCCCTCAAAATGAAATGTTTAAAAATGCTGGGGAAGCCAGGTGTGGTGGCACATGCTTATAGTTCCAGCACTCAGGAGACTGAGGCGAAAGGATCATCGCCAATTCAAGACCAGCCTGAGCTACAAAGTGAGCTCAAGGCCAGCCTGAACTGCCCAGAGAGACCCTGCATCAAAAAGAAAAAGGAAAAAGATGCTGTGGATATAACTCAGTGCTAAAAACACCACTGGGTTCAGTCTCCAGTACCGCAAAAGCCAAAAAACCCAAACAAGCCACCAATAAACAAAACAACGCAGAAAGCTGCCCTTGCACCGGCCAGCAGCCTGCAAAGCTGTGTTTCCATCGAGTCTCCAGGGCCAGTGGCTGCTGCTGAGTAGGGGGTAACATTTCAAAACCTGTGGTCCTTCACAAGCCCTGAGAGGCATCGGTGCCAACCCCACTCTCTCTCTTGCCTCCTCTGCCAAAGCTGTGGGAGTCACTTGTCCCTGTGGCCTGGGGGAGGCAGAGGGAAGGCCTTGGGCTCTGGGCCTGCACTGACACCTGCCTGGTGCTGCCTACGGCCCTGTTCCTACTTCAGGCCACTGAGTTCTCCCCTGGGGACCTCCGGCCAGTGCTCGCCTTCCAGGTGGGGCGACTTCCTCCCTCGCACAAGGTTCCTGTTCAGTCCCGATACTGCAACGGGTATGTCGACCCCTGGAGCCACCCCTGGCTCAGCGCTTTTCTGGAGCAGCTGGAGGAGGCGCTCAGAGTCCTCACTGCCACAGGGCAGCTGATGGGGCGCAGCTCAAGGGCCTCCTTCCACCCCTTTGGGAGCCACTGACAGAGACAGTGCGGAGCGGGCTGGAGCCACCTCTTCGGGGCCATCTCCTCAGGAACTCTCCATCGCTGGAGCCCATCCACCCTGAGGCCGCAAGACGTCTGGCCCCTGGAATGAAGAGTTCTGACTCAGCCAGGACAAAGAGTGAGGGGCCTCAGGCCACTTGAGGAAGTGAAAGAAGCCAGGGGTGGGGCAGGGGGTGGTCAAACCAACTGAGGCAGGCAGGGCTGGGATCTTGGAAACAAGGTTTATTGATCCTTTCTAGATACAAGACTACAAAGGCCCAGGCCCAGAGCAATTCCCCCCCGGGACTCCCAGCAGCAGAGCTGGGGACCAGAAGGTTGGGCCAGGAGAGTCCCGGTGGCTTCTGGGCCGGCAGGTGGAGGTGGGGGCTGCACCCCGATGGCGGGCGTGGCCCTAGGATGTGATGGGATTTGATTACAGCCTGACATTTCAAGATCTCACTGGTCTTGCGTGGGTTTGCAGCTAGTTGCCGATTAACCCTCCTCCCCTCTCCTCCCCTTCCTCTGCCCTTGTAAATTAGGGCGCCTCGGGATTTTTTTTTTCTCTTCTCAGAGCCAGGTCACAGAGGGCCTTGCAAGCCTCAGCGAGCATTTTGGTCTTGAACTCAGTGAACCTAGAAGCCACTGCAGGGCTGAAACAGGAGACGCACAGGAAATGGCTTCTCTGGGGACAGAGTGTCAGATGGGAGGGTGAGAGCATTAGCGCATCAGAGCCAACAGATACTCTAGGTCTCAAGGCTCCAGCTGGCTGGTGTAGCAGTGCTCACCTGCGATGCCAGCACCAGGGAGGCTGAGGCAGGAGGATCGCAAATTCAAGCCTCACCTGGGCAATTTAGCAAGACTGTCTCACAAAATAAAAAAAGGACTGCATGAAGGCTCTGGGTTTAATCCCCAATACCACACACAGAAAGATCCAAAAACGCTTTATTTTCAAAAAATCAATCTAGGCTGGGTTTAGTCTGTGACCCTTTATTTACCAATCCCTGATACAGAAAGAATATATAAGGGACACTTAAGGACTTGTGTATCAGGATGCCAGTTGCTTACTGCAGCTGGGAGAGGAAAACAGTCAAAGACCTGACACAGTGTAAACATTCACCTTGAGTGTATTAGTGGAATGCCGTGGCTGAGAAATTGTGACATGTTTATTCCACACATGTAATGCAAATATTCAAGGCAACCAGGGAGCTGTGGGCCTCCAGATTTTTTTTTTTTTTTTTGTCTTTTTGAGACAGGGTCTCACTATGCAGTTCAGGCTGGCCTTGAGCTTACTTTGTAGTCCAGGCTGGTCTCGAACTCACAATGATCCTCCTGTGTCAGGCTCCCCAGTGCCGGGATTACAGGTGCGAGCCACCACGCCCAGCTATGGGCCTCCAAATTTAATACTTAATACTAGAAGGTATTAAGTGTACAAGGCGATCTGTAGACCAACACGGCCAATGTGTGCACCTGCGTACGCCTGGCTCTGGGCTGTCAGAGGGCACCTCTCCAGCCCTCTGATACCACGCCCTCCCAGCTGCGTGACTTGCTGTGACCCAGGGCTGTTAGCAAGCGTGGACAGAGCCCATGCCTGTGCCTGCAGTTTCTGTACCGGTTTTGGCACTTGGGTACTGGGGACCAAATGCAGGGACTTGTGCATGTGTGCTAAGCCCAACCCTGCACCACAGGCTCCGCCTCCCGTCCACCCAGGGGACAGGGGACAAAGTCCCCCCGGGCTTCTGAATTCCCAGGTGCCTTGAGAAGTGCATGGCCCACGTGGCCACTAGAGCAAGGGATGAGGGGCACCACCCAGGCACCGCAGCCTGAAGCAGAACTGCCCAGCCTGCACCTGCAGACTCAGGAACTCAAGCGTAAAGGCTTTGGCCAGGCGTCGGGATAGGGTGGAGTGGGGGGGGGGGATCCCTGTCATCCCAGCACTTGAGAGGCTGAGGCAGGAGGATCACTTTGCCAGCCAGGCTACTCAGTGAGTTTATGAGTTCAAAACCAGCCTGATCTACATAGGAGACCCCCACTCCCCGTCAAAAAAAAAAAATCATGAAGGCTTAGATCCATTTTTTGCTGCTATAACAATACCAGAGCCTGAGTAATTTATAAAGAAAAGAAATTCTGGGCAGGACATGCTAGAACATGCCTCTAATCCCAGCACTTGGGAGGCTGAGGCAGGAGGACCACTGTGGTTCCAGGCCAGCCTATTCTACCTAAGGAGTTCAGGGCCAGCCTGACTACATACCAAGATCCTGTCTCGATAGATAAATAAATAAATACTGTATTTCCTACAGCTTTGGAAACTGGAAAGTCTGATACCAAGAAGCTGGCTTCTTGCTATGTCACCTTCTGCCGTGACAAGTTGAGAGGGTCACAGTAAGAGACCGAACTGAGGGCCACAAACCCTTTAGTGACCATCCCCAAGGGGGGAGCCCACTGAGGCGTGGCGGGGCTCCGCACCTGCTGACATCCTGAGGGGCCTGACCCGGCACAGCCTGAGCGTGGAATCTTCCCGGTACTCCCACCCCACAAGCCACTGTGGGTTCCCTTCCAGCGCGGGCGGCAGGTGCCCACAGAAGTCCTCTGGTCCTCTCCGAAGTCAGCTAAAACTCTGAGGAGCAGTGCTGGCGGGTCCCAGCCTCTCGCCTCACACCCCTCATCCAGAGCGCTGTCACCAGCCCTGCAAAACGCCAGGGACTTAACAACACCAGAGGTCACGGGACAGGTACCGTGCGTGGCTTCTCCGTCTCCCACACTGACAGCCTGCGGTGGGTGCTGTCAGGTTTTCCCATCCACATCCGACAGAGAACTCAGAGCCCTCGCAACCCGCCCTCCCTGCTGCTCAGCGGCTTTCTAGACCCTGTAAGTACAGCTTAGTGACACAGATTATTTTTTTTAATGTCCCACAAAATCCTAGGGCATCACACAACTGCCCCACCTGGCAAGGAGGTTCTGTCCACAGGGTAATTTGCCCAGGAAAAGCTGAGGCTGAAAATAGCAAACTAAGGTCCGCCGAGCTGTGCTGGCTTGGCCTGTGCCTCTCTTCTGGAACATTCTGTTCCGAGGAAAAGGTATTTGAGGAGAAAGGGGGCGGCCCAAGTTCATGTGAGGCAGGCAGCTGAGGAAGAGCACTCCAAACATAAAGCCTGGCTCTGATCTGTGTCCCAGAGACAAGATGAGACAGCCCCGAGCTGCCTGCCGGGCGGCAAGAACTGGTATATCACTCTCTTCCGTGAGCTTCCTGGCAGTGTGTTCTTAATTGTCCCTTAATTTCCTGTCCTTGGCAGTCACTTTCACTTTGAAATAGGGTTTTTATTTATCTGGGTTTTTTTGGTTTTTTCCTTGTTCTGTTTGTTGGGTTTTTAATTTGACATAGGGTCTCACTATGTAGCCCAGATTGGCCTTGAATTCCAAGTGATCCTCCTGCCTCAGATTCCCAAGTGTCGGGATTACAGGAGTGTGCGCCATGCCCAGTTGAAGTTGAGCCTCAGCAGGTTCAGTCCCTTGGCCAAGGGGCAGAGCTAGGACCTGAAACTGATGTCTCTTTCCTGCTGGCTTACATGATACAAATTCATGCAGATGAAAATGGAAAAGGCAACAAATGAAGCCCACAGAGATTCTTGATCAAAAGGGAGTCTCTTAAATTCCCTTCCTTTTGGGCTTGGGCGGTAGCTCAGGAGTAAAGCACCTTCCTACAGTGTGTGAGACCCAGGGTTCAATCCCCAGCAGTTCCCCAGAGGGAAAACGGTGCTGGAGAGCCGGAGGGCCACTTTATAGATGTGAACTGGGAAGTCCAGCTTCTCCGCTTCAATGTCACCTACTCCACCCCACACCGGATCTAAAATAGCACCGGCCTCGGTTCCTCCCATCTGCCCTTTGTCTGCTTTGCTTTACTTCAGAGCATCGCTGGTGTTAAAAGATGACATATGAGCCACACATGATGGCATGTGCCTGTAATTTCAATACTTAGGAGGCTGAAGCAGGAGGATGCTGAGTTTGAGGCCAGGCTGAACTACATAGTGAGACCTTGTCTTTAAAAAATAAATAAATAACACACAAAGAGTTAAAATCATAAATTTTATTCCATTATAAAGCACATACCTTTTTTTTGGTTTTTGTGACAGAATCTTACTGTATAGTCCAGGCTGGTCTTAAACTCACTATCTAGCCCAGGCTGGCCTTGAATTCATGATGATCCTCCTGCCTCAGTCTCCCCAGTGCTGGGATCGCAGGCCTGTATTACCACGCACAGCCTAAAGTGTTTTCAAACTGAAAGTTTAAATGAGATGATACATGAAAAGCTTTTAGCAAGGTGAACATGGTGGCACAGGTCTGTGATGTCAAAACTCTGGGAGGGTAAGGTAGGCACACAGTAGGTCCGACTCCATCCTAGAGAATAGAGCAACTTAGGGAGATCCTGTCTCAAAGTAAATTTAAAATTAATTTAATAAAGAGAGACTGGGGGTACAGCGCAGTGCATTCTAGGAGTTTAAATGCTAACATCACAAGCAGAAGGAAGGAAGGAAAGAATGAATGAAGAAAGAAAGATGGACAGACTCTTTCGAAAGAGACAGAAAAAAAGACCAGAAGGAAAGAGTGAAAGAAAAGAAGCTCTTAGCATGAAATTTGACCTCTCATAGGCTTTTAAACTTTCAACGTAATTTTCTAACAGAAATACATTCCCAAGGTCAAAAAGCTAAATGATCATAAGAGCAGCAGGCAGAAGCCAGACCTTAGTGGTGCACACCTGTCATGCCAGCACTCAGGAGGCTGAGGCAGGAGGATCATTGTGAGTTCAAGGCCAACCTGAACTGTGAGTGAAACTATCTCAAAAAGAAAAAAAAAAAAAAAAAAAGGCAGAGAAAACCAAGCCCAGTCCAGCACACAGTGTTCCATCTGTGCTGGTGACACCCGCTCACTAGTTTCTTTGGGACACTCCTTGCATTTATTTGAGCACAGGCACCTAAAGGATTAGACCCTTACAGGATGGTTATTCCGGCAACTCCCTTTCCTCCTTTTCTTCCTCAAACAAGTGGTACCTTCCAGAATCATCCAGTGGCTTAGTAACCCCCACCCCCAGGCCTGGAGCCGAGGCCAGGTTTTCCCCTCCTGGATCCTAGAGGCCGCTGTGGTCAGCTGTGTGGCTCCCACTCCCCCCACCCTTGCATGTGTGGTTGTGACACGAACACTGGCACGTGGGGTTGCTGAGTCAAAGCCAATGCCAGTGGCATTATTTTTCCATGTGGGGGATGGAACCCAGGGCTTCACACAAGTTAGGCAAGCGCTGGACCCCCAGACCTGCCTGTGGATCTTGCTATAATTGGTAAATTGTGAGGCTGAGGCAGGAGGATCTCTGGTGAGGCCAGCCTGTGCGACACACTGAGTTCAAAACCAGGCTAAACTATGTAGTGAGACCATTTCAAAAACTTTTTTTAAATTTTAAAGGTTGGCATGTAGCTTAGTCCAAAAATCCTCAGTTCAATTCTCAGTACTGCAATCAATGAATCAATAACATAAAAATATGATTGCTAAAAATTTTCGTATCCGTGAAGAGGCTGGAAAATAGAATAAACAAGTCCAAAGGCCAAATTAACATTTGAGGACATCCTGGAAGTGAAATCCTACAGGGCTAAAATTTTTGAGCAAAAACTGTTTGAGACCTGTATTTCCATAACAAACAAGCATAACCGGTCTAACAAAACAGAATTCAAGCCAGGGATTTAGCTCAGCGGCATAAGCGCCTGCCTGGTGAGTGCAAGGTCGAGGTCGTGAGTTTGCTCCCTGGTACCAAAAAAGAAAAAGAAAGAAAAGACAGGGTACCACAAAAATGAACCCAAGAGCGCGCCAGAGAAATGGAGGAGGAAAGCGGAGCGAGCGGAAGCCAGGCCTGCAGAGCCGGCCGGCGGCACTAACCCGGGAGTGCACGATGTCGGGCAGCAGGCCCTGGAGGACCCGGCCCGGGAGACGGGGCAGGGGGTGACCAGGTGCCACCAGGGTCGCACAGAGGGAAGGCCAACCCCCCACATAGAGACCTCGAGGTTCTAGAACTTTCTCCCCTGTCAGCACGTGGAGCGTCCTGGCTCCGGGAGCACCTCCCGTGCAAGGGCTCTGCAGACCAGGTCGCAGGTCAGTCCTGAAAGCAGGAGCGCAGGGAGTGCAGGCGGCCGCGGGGCGGGGCCAGCCGGGGAGGGGAGGGTCCGGGAGGGGAGGGGAGGGCGAGGGGGGGCAGACGGCTGCGCTCCCCACGCTGGAGGCCTGACCGCGCCCACCGCGGCCACGCGCCTGCCGGGTGGGGACTCGGAAGAATCGCGCCCGGTACGCGGGGGCCGCCAGCTGCAGCCTCTGTGCCCCGGGCAGTGGCAGGAGGGGTTTGGGCCCTGGGCTCAGGGTCCCCCCCGGAGGCCCAACTTCCTTTTCTCTTGGCCCCAAAACCTTGTTTCTGGAAATACTTCCGTAATCATAGGGTTGGAGAGGTGGTTTATTCAATTTTATGTTATTTATTTATTTTTGTCTTTTGGAGACAGGGTCTCACTATGCGGTTCAAGCCGGCCTTGAGCTCACTTTGTAGCCCAAACTGGTCTGGAACTCACAGTGATCCTCCTGCCTCAGCCTCCCGAGTGCTGGCTTTACAGGTGTGCACCACTAAGGTCTGGCTTCTGCCTGCTGCTCTGAGTGCTGGGATTACGGGCCAGTGTCAGCCCACCCAGCTGTCTATTCAGTTTTAAATTCAGCAAGCACCACGCTGTTGGGAGCAGCCCGCTGGGGCAGTCCAGGGCCGGCGGATGCTGATGGAATGGAGCAAAGTCCTGACACTCGTGGACTATCGCCATGGGGCCACTCACCGACTTTGGGGCCACGATACTGTGATCCTGCACTCTGGGGAGGCTGAGGCAGGAGGATCGCAGTGAGTTCGAAGCCATCCTGGGCTACACAGTGAGTGTAAGACCAACCTGAACTACATAGCAAGACCCTGCCTCAAAACAAAAAAACAAAACTAAAAGCAAAACAACCACCATCAGCTTTTCCCCCCGAGGACTCCACTGCCCCTGCCTCTTCCTCTTTCCGTTTCCTTTCTGCCTGTTCCTTCCACTGCTGTCCCATAATCTCCAATAAACGCAGGTCCTACTCGCCCTGTGGAATGCATGCTTTCCCCATCACACCCGGGAGCCTGGACTGTTTTAGCTCATTCAGCGCTAACAGTGGCACATATTAGGAGGCCGAGACAGGAGGATCCCAAATCTGAGCCCAGCCTGGCCAATTTAGCGACACCATGTCTCAGAATAAAGGCCTGCAAGCTGGGTGTGGAGGCGCATGCCTGTGATTCCATCAGGGATGCTGGGAGGCTGCTCAGTACAAAGGGCCTGGGTCAACCCCTAGTGCTGCAAAACACCAAGTGTGTCATGCAATCTTTTGTGGGATCCTGTGTTTGGAGGGAGATTATTTGGGGTTGATCCTAGCACTAGGGGAAAAAAATGCCTGAAAGTTTAGTGGCTTAAAATAGTACAAGTTTAGGCCGAGAGTGGTGGTTGTAATAATAATCCCACTACTCTGGGAGGCTGAAGCTGGAGGTTCTGAGTTGGAGCCGGTTAGAGTTTTCTGCACAATAAACAGCAAAATATAAAGTAAAAACAGCCTTTGTTCCAAGGACGTGGAGAGAAGTCCATGACCATAGGCAGCCTGGCTTTTTCCGACCCGAACGTGGGGTATGGGATATATACATAACCTCTGACCAGGGGTGGCGCTCAGGAGCGCACTGATGATGCAGGAGGAGCTGACTGGAACTTTTTTCACAGGCACTGGGAAAGGAAAAAGGAAGTTGTAGTAGGAGAAGGAGGAAGTGACCTCAAGGTAAACATCCCTTGATCCCGCCTCCCCTGATTTGTAATATTTATAATATTTATATTTATAATATAATATTCATAATATCGTATAATTTATTCTAGGGCAAAACTCTTTCAGAGCCCAGCCTGAACAGTCTGGTAATTTGGTGAGACCTAGTCTCAAAATACAAAACAATATAGGCTTGGGGATGTAGCTCAGTGAGAAAGCCCTGGTTCAATCCTTGGGTGGTTGTAGGGAAAGAAGAGGTAGTGGTAACCGTGACATGCAGCTTCATTCTCTGGCCCATGAAACCTGCTTTAGCTCTTGCCATTGCATCTGCATCCTAAGGCAGAGGGAGGACACATTCGTTCTTAATAACGATCTGACCTGGGAAGAGTACCCACTCATCTTTTCTGCTAGTCACATGGAGACTCAGAACTGGAGTGACCCGTGGGCCTACCCCTGCCAAAATTCATGCATTCTACCAGCACGGAAGGGAGGGAGGACAGGCCAGCTGCTGTCCCTGCTGTCCCTGGATTCATCCTTGTGTTCTTGGAGTCACAGACAGGGATTGGCAGGTAAAGGAAAAAAAGAGCAATCCGGAAAAGAACAGAACCCAAGAATCCCATCCTTCGTGGTTGTTCCATGAATCTGAGAGACAGAAGTCCGAGGTACAATGACCACATCTACAGAAAACACCGAAGGCTCCGAGAGGCCAGTTAACACTATTCCGGGAGGCGGGAGGGGTCCCAGCTCTGCGAGACTTCCAGGAATTGCAGGGCCGGGGATATAGCCAGGGAGCACAGAGCAGTGACCAGATGGACTTGGCAGAGCCCAGGCCCGGAGAAGGTGCCTATTTTAGGTGGGAGGCTGAGACAGGAGGATTGCAAATTCAGCCCCACCCTGGGCATCTCAGTTCCTCAGAGACCCTGCTCTCAACAAAAAGTTTAAAAAGGTCTTGTAACGTAGCACAATGTGAAAGCCCTGGGTTCAATGCTCAGAACCACCAAAAAGGAGAGAGAGAGGGAGGGAAAGAGAGAGAGACAGAGAGAGAGAGGGAGAGAGAGGGAGAGAAAGGGAGGGAGACCCTTCTGGGGCACGTGTCAGAGAGCATTTAGATGGCCGTGTTTAGCGACACTCAGGGCTGAGGTGGCTCCTGAGTGTGAGCTGCCAGGATCAGGGTGATTTCAAGACAGTTCTGGGTAGAAGTAAGGGTGCCCACAGGACTGGCTTCCTTTGGAAGAACTTCCGGGTGATTCGGTTCAATAAGGCCGGCAGAAAGATGCAGGACAGGGTGGGGGTGGGGTTCTGTGCATCCAGTGCTCCACGGTCAGCGTGCACCATTGAAAGCTTGCAGATACAGACGCGTATCCAGGTGCCTGTGTCTGTGCCTCAGACCAGCTTGGGACCCGCACTCTCCTAAGCCTTCTCGTTCACGCAGCACAGTACTCAGAGACAAAGGGTAACGGCCTTGCCCTTTAATCACGTCCAACAATGGAAAGAGCAGAAGAGTCTGATGCTCTAGGCCACTGTGGTGGCTCTGGTTCTTCCCATGACATCCCACACACTGGCTCAGCCAACTGTAATACCTGCCCATCTCTGACTTCCTCCTCCTATTTTAGAAATTGGAAAGCTTCACCCTTGTTTCCCCAGGTTCCTTTGCAGTTGTGGTTGCCAACTAGGCCGTTGGATTTCAGGAAATGTGTACATTCCTGATTAAAAAAAAAAAAAAAAAAAGGACAGTCACCAGTGACCCCATGCCTTCCCTGCTTCTGCGGCTTCCTGCCTTGAATGCTGATATGATGCCTGGAGCCACAGCAGCCACTTTGCTGCACCAAGAGGATCACAGAGTGTCCAGCTCTGGTATTGTCCCACCCACGAAGGTGATAGAAGACAATTTACTTCCAGATTCCTTGTTTGGGGAGAAAATATAAACCACTGTGTGTGTGTACATATTTATGTGCACTCATAAGTGTGTATGTAGGCCTGTGTGTGTGTGTGTGTGTGTGTTACTGGGGATTGAACCCAGGGCCTTTGCTCTGAGCTTCATTTCCATCTCTTTTTATTTTTTTATCTATTTATTTTTATTTTGGAACCAGGAGTTGAACTCATGACCTCACACTCGCTAGGCAGGAACTGTGCTGCTGAGCTACATCCCCAGCCCTTATTTCTTAATTTTGAGATAGGATCTTGCAAAATTGCTAAATTGTCCAGATTGGGCTCAAACTTGCAATCCTCTTGCCTCAGCCTCCCAGGGTGCTGGAATTCCAGGAGTGCTCCTGATTCATCCATGACTGCTGCTCAGTCGTTTGAAAGTCTTTCCTCAGTGTGAACCCTAACAGGCTCCTTGAGAGTTGGTACCCCAGGATCAAAGAGCTGGAAAAGTGCAAGGCTTAAATTAAACCGTGATAAAAACAGACTGGCTGCCTGCCTGAGCAGAGACCACTGTCCTGAGCAGTCAGGAGGGGTGGGAATTGACCCCAGGCCACCCAGGGCCCGGTGAGGGCAGCAGAGGGACCAGAGTTCTGTAGGATCCCAATGGCCCCACCACGGCAGTTGGCAGCTGGCATTTCCCCTTTCACGGTGCTGCATCAGATGTGAAACAGTCATCCACTACTTGTTCAAAATGTTATTTTTGCCAGCCGTGGTGGTACACGCCTACAATCCCAGTATTCTGGGAGGCTGAGGCAGGAGGATCGCCACAAGTTGGAGGCCAGCCTAGGATACATAGTGAGTTCAAGTCCGGGCTGAACACATAGCAAAACCCTGCCTCAAACAAACAATACAAAAGAAAGAAAAAAAAGCCAGGGATACAGCTCAGCAGCATAGGGGCTGCCTGGAAAACACAAGGTCTTCAGTTTGATTCCTGGTACCAAAAAAAGGAAGGAAAAACAAAACTGGGTGTGGTGGTACCTGCCCATAATTCAAGCATTCAAGAGGCTGAGTCAGGAGGACTGCAAACTCAAACTCAACCTGGACTACACGCTAAGGCTCTGTTTCAACAACAAATCAAATGTGTTTATTTTTTTTATGATGCGGATATAACGAATTGTGTATTTACTTTAAATTGTTGGCTGATGGGTGAATTAATAATATTGTCACTCCTAGGACTTCTCAGAGTTTATGTCAATACTCTTTTTATTTTTGTCTTTTTGAGACAGGGTCTCTATGTAGTTCAGGCTGGCCTTGAGCTCTCTTTGTAGCCCAGACTGGTCTTGAACTCTCAACAATTCTCCTGCCTCAGCCTCCTGAGCGCTGGGATTACAGGTGTGAGCCACCATGCCCGGCTAATGCTGCTTTCATAAAAATAAGCCGAGTGAGCCCCTGCAGACAGTGGTGGCAGGGACAGTGGTAGTGGGTCCTGCTGTTGCTCTGTGGTCTAATGAGGATGCTCTGACAACACAAAGGGACAAAACTGAGTAGCAATGAGCAAGTTTACGGCATATTAGGACTTAGAATTTGAATTCAGGAGCTGGACATAGTAGCACACATTGTAAACTCAGCACTCTGGGAGGCTGAGGCAGGAAGATCTCAAATTCAAGCCCAGTCTGGGCAACTTAGAGAGACTCTGTCTCAAAATAAAAAGTAAAACAAGGATTGGGGATATAGCTCAGGACAAAGGTCCTGAATTTAATTGCCACTATCAGGGGGATGAAACAGAAAAAAGGTCTTTTTTTAAAAGCCCATTTTTATTTTATATATATTTTGAAAAACTTTATGTAATAATTATATAACATTTTCTCGTTATTCTTGTTGAGGAAATTTCCAGAAGTACTGGTTCATCTGAACTCTTGGAAAACGCACTGACGGTGTTTGTTTATACATCACCAAGCGGCTGTCTCTGATGTCTCATCTATTCCCATACACAGACATTCGGTCAACAAACATTCATCCTGTGACCTGCTGCACGTCTGACATCAGGATGGATGGAGCAAGGGCTGCGGTTTCATCTGATTTCTGTGGCCCACGAGTGACCTAAGTTAACTCCAATTCGCTTGAGCAAAACAAACGTCACTGGCTTCGTCACTGTGCTTCAGGTGTGGTTGTTCGGGGCACCGAGGCAGCCTGGGGAGCGGCCGCTCCGTCACAGCTTGGTCTCCCCAAGATGGTGCGCGCTTGCCAGTGTAGCCACCCTGGAAATATGAATTATACTTAAGCATTTGTAGATACCCAAGCAGGCACCTTCGGATGAGAAGTAAATGCCTATGGCAACAGACGAGCTCGCGACTTACTGCCGAATGACCAATGGGAGCGCGGACACAACGCGTGAACAACGTGTGCGCTGGATTATGAATGGCCACTACTGCGTCTAATCTGAATCTTCTAGTCCAGTACATTGAGCGTTGTGACGTCACCACGCTTATATGCTATGACGTCATCACGCTATGTGTGGCGACGTCGCTACGTTGCATGTTATGACGTCACCACGTTGTGTGTTGTGGCGAATGTACTTAAAGCACTCGTGTGAAATAAAGAAATGATCCCTGCGTGTCGGGGCCTGCAGTTTTTCACTTTTGTGTGGACCATCGTTCTTCACTGTCACTATTTTTGCCTTTCTTATCAACGTCTTCAGTTAAAACTTGACGTAATGGAAACTGTGAAGCCTGCTCTGCAAGAGAGGGTGACGTGGGTAAACAATTCCTGGGATGAGGGCCGGGGTTTAGCTCTGCAGCATAAGCACCTGCCTTGCAAGCGTGCAGCCCTGAGTTCGATTCCTGGTACCAAAAAAAAAAAAAAAGCATTCCTGGGATGAATTCCGGGCAAGGTGGTGCACACCTGTAATCCCAACACTCGGGAGACTGAGGCAGGAGGATCCTCAGGAGTTCAAGGCTAGCATGGGCTACAAAGTGAGTTCAAGGCTGGTCGGAATCACACAGGGAGACCCTGTCTCAAACCAAAGCAAACAGTTCCTGGTTTGGAGAGTGATGATGTTCCAGAGGAAGGTAAATATTTGCATGAAAAAATACGGCATCCCCTGAAAATAAACCCTTCTGTGTCTTTTGGAGCAAAAACGAATATAAAGCTCTGGGAAATGTGGGAGTTGACGCTGTTGCAGAAGCCACTGTGACCACTGATCCAGAGCTCGGGAGCAGGACCTGCATGGCCGCGGTGCTGCTGGCGGAGGCTGCGACCCGTGTGGTTCTTAGGTCACAAATGACAGAAACCACCTCTGTCTGCTTAGCTAAAGCAGAAAGTCATTTGCTGGTACAACACGGGGACACTGACGCCAAGGAAAAGCAGAGGAGCAAGCTTTCGGGAGGCCAGGCCCGCGGCCGGAAGCTACAGAGTGGGGGGAAGAGGGCTGGAGACAGAGGACCTCCAACGGGCGCGTCCCCTTGGGAAGGAATCAAACCACAGAAGCAACGGGAGCCGGCCAGGTACAGAGGAGCAGGCAGGGCTGCAGATGAATGAGTGGGAAGCAGAGGCCGCGAGGGTCTCAGTTCGCTTCGGCGTTCTGGCGCTAGAGCGGGTGTCAGGTGGTTGGCTGGTGACGGTTTGCTGGTCAGAGCTTTCTGACAGTGGACTGCAAGCCACTTGCTGCAGGAGGAAGAGGCAGGGAGGCTAAGGGTACCAGCTGTAAAGAGGGGGCGCTGGCCCACAGGGCCTCCCCGAGGGCCTGGATGTATCTCAGGAGGGAAAGGAGATAAAGACCAGGCCTTTCCTTTCTTTCGGTGAGATGAGTCACTTTGTAGCCCAGGCTGCCTTTGAGCTGGTGATCCTCCTGCCTCAGCCTCCCAGTGCTGGGATTACAGGTGTGCACTATGATCACCCCTTGCTTAAGACCCCTCCTTACTCCTTTTCTTTTCTCTCTGTCACTGTTTTTTTTTTTTTTTTTGAGGCATGGTTTCACTACGTAGCCCAGGCTGACCTTGAATTCAATGCAGCCCTCGGGCCTCAGCATCCCTAGTGCTGGGAACCACTCCTTCCTCTTAAAGAGAAAAGGATAACATAAAGGAAGTCAGGTACCTTGACTGAGCGCCATGGCGCACCCTGAGGGAGGCTGAGGCCGGAGGATCCCACATTTAAGTATTATAGATAGCTAAGTTACTTAGACATTTTGTAGGCTATCAGACAGGGCTGGGCCTTGGGAAGGTCATTGCATAAGACAACTGTGGCTGGAGGCCAGGCTTCTAGGAGAGGAAAGACTACACCCATTCACTTCCCCCGGGGGTGAACAGCGGTGACTGATACTCTAAATGGGCCTCGGTCACCCAGGGGTGGAGGCCAAACCTCCTTAACTTGCCCCTTCCAGGAAAGTCCTCATCCTCCCAAGTGAGCTTTCTGTGTGACTTGCTTCCCCTGTTTTGACCCCCATTGAACAGGTATTACCTAAGCGACCATATGTGTTGTATTTTATTGGATGACTGTAATTTGGTCCCTCCTCACACACATCCTGTGATTTTCCATTGGGTCAGTGCTACCTAAGCAACTAAAGCCGTAATCTTATTGATTAATTATAGTTCGGTCCCACTTTAGACTTGTCTGGGCACGTGGCTTTACTCAATAAAAACACGCCTGAGAAGCAGAGTCCATGGGCAACCCAGTTTCTGGGCCCCCCCTTTGCCCCTCTTAGATTTTTTTTTTTGCAGTACTGGGGATCGAACTCACAACCTTGCACTTGCCAAGCAAGCACTTGAACCTATGAGCTAAATCCCCAGCCTGACAGAAGCTTGCTTTCTGTCAATAAATTCTTTCTACTCATCCTCTGTTGTTGCTAGAATTCCACGATTTGAGAGAACACAAACCTACCATTTCAGACATCTAGCAGTTGAGAGTTACATCACCTTTATATTATTTGGGGGTCCTGTATCACATGCCCTATATCAGCCGGACAACTTGTGGAGATTCTGTCGCAAAATTTAAAAATGAAAATAAAAAATGGGCTGGGAATGTCATTCAGTGGGAAGATCCTAGATTCAATGCCCAATATCATACACAGACACAATTCGTTGTTTTTTTTTTTTTCTTTGGTACCAGGGATCGAACTCTCGACTGCACCCTCGCAAGGCAGGTACTTATGCCACTGAGCTAAATCCCCAGCCCCAGTCACACAATTCTGTTACAACAACTGATGATATCCAGGCATGCTGGTGTACACCTGTGATCCCAGCCTGGGAGGCCGAGGCAGGAGCATCACTGCAAGTTCAAGGCCAGCCTGAGCTACCCCTAGGAGACCCTGTCTCAAAAAAATAAACTGCTGGGGATGTAGCTCAGTGGTAGAGTGCCTACCTAGCATGCATGAGGTGCTGTGTTCAATCCCGGGTACTGCAAACAAAAATAAAAATTAAGGGCTGGGGATGTAGCTCAGCAGCACAGTGCCTGCCTGGCAAGCGCGAGGTCATGAGTTCGATCCCCGACATGGGCGGGGGGGGGGAGGGAACGACACACAACACAGATGGCTCCTTCACTTCCCCTGGCGTTCGCAGCAGGATCCGGAAGGGCGAAGGCGACAGCTCCCAGCGCCCGCCCCGCCCTTCCTTCTCATTCCTCGGCGCTCGGGCCTCCACCCCTTTCAACACCCTGAGCTCTTTCCGAGGCCGAGATGATATTTTCCGCGGCCCAAGAATGCGATGACTCATGGGACCAGGGCGTCGGGCGAGGGAGCGCAAAGCTGCTAGCAAAGGGCCACCAGGGGGCGCCGTGCGCCCGCGCAGGCTCCCGAAAGCCGCCCAAGCGGCGCAGCAGTCCCACGGCAGCCGGGGTGTGCGGCAGGATTGGGGCGCGCTGGCCTCCAGCCGTGGCCAGCCGGGCTGCCCGGCTGCTTTCAGTGCGACCAGTGTGCACGCCCAGACTCCGGCTGGTCTGCAGTGCTGTGACCCCCAATTTACTCGTGTGTGGCAGCCTCAGCTCTCTCATCTGTAAAATAATAATAAAGTAATAATACTGGAGTCAGTTGAGATGGTTCATGCCCCTAATCCCAGTGCTCCGAAAGGCGGAGGCAGGAAGATGCCAAGTTGAAGGCAAGTCCGGACAACCAAAGACACCCTGTCTCAAAACTGAAAAAGTGGCCTGGCGATCTAGTTCAGCATGAAGGGCCCGGGTTCAAACCCTAATGCAAAGAAACGAGAAAACCGAAGCAGCCAGGTCACTCTCTGACCTCCTCCAGCCTGTCGGGTGGGAATCTCTGCCCTTCAGCCAGAGCCCGGAGGAATCAACATTCAGGCTTGCCTTGAGTCCACTTAAGGGCCACCTGGCAGGCCTGGACAGGACAAAAGTCACCGCTCTGCCCGCACCTGTGGTCCGGCGTTTCTGTCTGACCTAAAACTTTGATTAAACCAACTTGTCTGTGTGCCTGGCTGCCTGTGTGCCTGGCTGCCTAGCCTCCTGTGGAAGAGCATCAGGCAGTGGAGCTTGCAAGGGAGGGAAGGAAAATTGCTCCTCTTCCTGCCCAGGCCCCTCAGGCCTCGCTGATAATCAGAGGAAGTGGAGTGAAAATGAAAGATTTTTTTCCACTGGCTGAAAAGCTGTAACACCCTGTGTGCGAACCCAGGTCAAACATGGTTTTTTTTTGCCAGGATGGGTGACCTTAGCCTGTAATCCCAGCTCTAGGGAGGCCGAGGCAGGAGAATAGGCATGAGTTTGAGGCCAGCCTAGACTGCATAGCGAGACACTAATTCATCAGTTAATTAAAGCTGGGAGGAGTGTGTTGGGGTCTGTGCCTAGATCCCCAATCTTCCAAACAGCTGGGAAGACCCAAAGGAATAAGACAAATGGCATGATCTTTAGGTTGCAGGAGGACTGAAATCCTCAGCAAAGCTCATAACTCTGCGAGCCGGCCAGCCGACTGATCCTGGGCAGCCCGTATTTAATCAGAACAAGCAAGGAGTTGAGTGGAAAACTCAGGAAACCTGAGCAGGATCTTGGGAGGAGTTCAAGGACGCCTCAGAGCAACAGACCATGCTAATTTAGGAAAATGATCCAGCAAATCTCTAGGTGGCCTCAGCTGTGGCCTGTCTTGCCCCCTCCCCCCCCGCCCCAGGTGTCTCCTTATTCTCAGTTCAGTCATGCCCAGTCCACGCCACCGCCCTGCTCTGGCCAGAGGCAACGGTGCACATCCGTAGTGGAACCTGTATTTGCAACCCTCCCACCTTAGCCTTCCGAGAGAGCTGGGTATGCAAGGCTCCCCATCACCTTTAATTACATATTAGCTTACCCCCTGCTGGGGCAGACTGCTGCAGCCTGAACACACGCGGAAGTCAGCTTCAAACTCTCCAACAGGTGTGGTGGCTCAAGCCTATAATCCCAGCACCCACCCGGGAGGCTGAGGCAGGAGGACTGTTATGAGTTCGAGACCAGCCTCAGCTACAAAGTGAGTTTAAAGCCAGTTTCAACTGCATAATGAGACCCTGTTTCAAAGGCAATCAAAAAATTAAAAAAATAGGCCAGGGATTTAGCTCAGTGGCTTAAGTGGCTGCCTGGCAAGTGCAAAGTCGTGAGTTCAATCCTTGGTAACAAAAAAATAAAATTTTAAAAAGACAAATAAGTGAAAACAGTGCTGGGGTGTAGCTCGGGGTGAAAACATGAGGTTCCATCCCTGGGGAGCGGGTATCCTTCACAAAGTACAGATGTGAGGACAGCTCTGGGCGCCCCACTGGGAGGAGCCAGGCCAGCTATGGGTAGCCCTGTGAGGAGGAGGAGCCGGAATGGTGCAACTGGCCCCTGCCTGGCACAGGGAAACCCTCACAAGCCACCGCCTGGCCCGGTCCTCACCAAGATGCAGCTTCACTGCTGAGACTGAGACTGAGCCTGAGGGCACCAAGCCCTGTGGGGTCCCAGCCACCTCCTGGTGGGGTACGGAGCCCCAGCTCCTAACCCTGGACCAGAAGTCGTGGGGGGCATCTAAGGAGGCGAGCACCATCAGGGCCCGCAAGGATAGGGTGGACCCTGGCTGGCCAGGGCCTCCTTAAGCCTGTTCTGAAGTTCCCAGCTCCTAGGGAGGAACATGGAGCGGCAGGCCCAGGCCTATTATTAAAAGTCCCACCCTGTGCTCAGGGCACAGCAGGCTGCCCCAGCAGGGTGTCAGTTAATGTGTAATTAAAGGTGATGGGGAGCCTTGCATACCCAGCTTTTGGAAGGCTAAGGTGGGAGGGTTGCAAATTCAGGTTCTACTACGTATGTGCACCATTACATCCAGCCAGAAAAACATTTTTCTCCCTGTGCTAGGGATTGAAGCTGGGATCCTGCACGTACTAGGAGGGTGCTCTCTGGCACTGAAGGTATTTGCAGCCTATTTGATTTTAGTTATTGAGACAGGGTCTTGCCATGTAAGTTCAGATTGATCTTGAACTCACTAAGTATCCCAGGCTAGCTAGCCTTAAACTTGTGGAGATTCTCCTGCCTCAGCTCCCAAGTGCTGGGATTACAGGCATGTGCCACTGCACCCGGCTATTTTAAATTTTTAAAATGAATGCAAAAAATTTTAGAGCTGGGGCATATAGCTCAGAGGCACAGTGTCTGTCTGGCAAGTGCAAAGTTATGAGTTTGATTCCTAGTACCAAAAAAAAAAAATTGTTTTGAGACAAGGTCTCAATATGTAGTTTAGGCTGGCCTTAAACTCCGGTGATCCTTCTGCCTCAGCCTCCCAAGTAGTGGGATTACACTACATCCAGCTGGTGTTTTATTAATTATTGATTTTTGAGACAGGGTCTCACAGTAAAGCCCAGGCTGGTTGTGAACAGCTGATCCTCCTGCCTCAGCCTCCGTGAGTGCTGGGATTAGAGCTGTGCTAGACCCTGCCCGGCTCACTGTGGGGATTTCACCCTGGTCTCCAGCTTCACAGTGGAGCCACGTGGTTCTTCATTTCCCCCTTCGGTTTCAGTCTCATGACTCTTCATGGGTCACCTTGCAAAGGCCCCAGCTAATCCATGTGCTTTTGTTGGTTCATTTTCAGAAGGGAGCTGATCAGGTTTGTCTGCCTTATGTTGGGTAGGGTGGCCTCAAACTCCTGGGCTCAAGGGAACCGCCTGCCTCAGCCTCTTGAACCCCTGGGACTACAAGGTGTGAGTCACCACACCCAGTCTAGCGCCTGTTTTGGGTTTCCACGGGCATGCAACCCAGGCAACTTGACTGTTGAGTGGACCAAGAGATTTCCTTTTGCTTTGTTGTTTTGTCTTTTTGAGTCAGGGTTTCACTATGCAGTTCAGGCTGACCTTGAATTTACTTTGTAACCCTAGGCTGGCCTCAAACTCACAAAAATCCTCCTGCTTCAACCTCCTGAGTGTTTTGGTCTTTTTTTTTTTTTTTTTTTTTTGTTCCAGGGATCGAACTCATGACCTTGCGCTTGCCAGGCAGGCACTTATACTGCTGAGCTAATCCTGGGCCCTGTTTTGGTCTTTTTTGAGATAGGGTCTTACTATGAAGCTCAGTGCATTCTTGAGCTCACTTTATAGCCTACGCTGACCTAGAACTTCAAATATCTTCCTGCCTCAGCCTCCTGAATCCTGGAATTACAGGCACGTGCCACCACACATGGCTGGCAAAGAGATTTTGAAGGTAGACCCTTTCTGGACTTTAACCACTCTCTCTACAGGAAGCAGAGCCTGCAGATTTCACACCAGCAGTCCCTACCCAAACCTGGCCCACAGACCTGCTTTAATGGGTCGGTCTGCAGGCAGCTTCTGTTTTGCATAAGCAGTGAGCAGGTTACTCTGAATAGCTGGTTGACTGGCTGTCCCCAGATACCGTTCTAACTGTAACCCATCACTGGGGCTGCCACACTTAGGTACTCAAGCTTTTTTTTTTTTTGGTACTGGGAATCGAACTCAGGACTTCACAATTACCAGGCAGGTGCTTATTTTGTGAGCTCTGTCCCTGGCACACTCAACCTGTGTTTTTTTTTTTTTTTTGGTGGCACTGGGCACAGAACCCAGGGCCTCACACATGCCAGGCGAGTGCTTGAGCAGGCCCTGGGCCAGTTCCTTACTATGCTTTTTTTTATTAATCGGTACTGAGGATCCAATCACTACCACACACTTGCAAGGCAGGTGCTTACACTGCTGAGCTAAATCCCCAGCCCCCTTGCTGTGCCTCTGCCATGTGTTGCACCTGTGCTGACTGCGATTCCAGGCAATAAAACCTCAGTCGGATGGGCATGGTGCAGACACCTGTACTATGGTAGTTGCTACTCTAGAGGCTGAGGCAGGGGGATCACAATCCAGATTTCCTGTCTAGTCTGGCCAAACAAAAGCAGGAGGCTAAAACTCAGGCATCAAATGCACCTAAGCTCAATCCCTAGTACTGCAACAAGAAAAAGGAAAAAACTCGGTGATAGATGTTCCTTTGGTTGGAGGTGGTCTGAGAAACTCAATTTTAGGAACAAAAACCAAAACCCAACTTAGACCCAGGGCTGAGCACCTGGCGGATGCTGGCAATGTGGAAGGAGCTCAGCAAACAGCACTTCCGGGGAGGGATGCAGCATGCAAAGCAACCACAAAGATTTTTGCTTGCTCCATATTTTTTTAAAAAGTGGAGGGAAGCCAGGCATGGTGGCTCACGCCTGTAATCCCAGCACTCGGGAGGCTGAGACAGGAGGATCGTTGCGAGTTCAAGACCAGCCTGGGCTACAAAGTGAGCTCAAGGCCAGCCTGATCAGCATAGCAAGACCCTGTCTCAAAAAGAAAAAAAAAAAATAGTGGCGGGAACCAAAGACTGGGTGCAGCAGTGCCTGCTTACAATCCCAGCACTCTGGATGCTGAGGCAGGACAATCAAAGTTCAAAACCAGCCTGGTCTATATAACAAAGATAAATAAAAGGAGTGTCCAGTCCTAGGCAGGAGACATCTTTCCTGAAGTTCCTTCAGATCTCTGGTTTTAGAGATGACCCAAAGTCTCTTCCACTGTGTTGTGGTTTATATCTCCAAGTCCCCCATGAGTCTCATGAGCTCAGAGAGAGGACTTTTGAAAGGGGATTGGGAGGGCCAGGGATTTAGCTCAGTAGCATAAGCACCTGTCTGGCAAGTGCGTGGTTGTGCCCAGTACCACGAAAAAAAAAATTTCAAATAGCATTTAGCTGGGTGTGGTGGCTCACAACTGTAATCGCAGCACTCGGGAAGCTGAGGCAGGAGGATCATTGCAAGTTCGAGACCAGCCTGTGCTACAAAGTGAGCTCAAGGCCAGCCTGAACTGCATAGTGAGACCCTGTCTCAAAAAGACAAAAAAAAAAAAAAAAAAGGGAAGGGGATTGGGTTATGGGAGTGGGGTGTATAGCAGACTTGCTGCTAGGAGGAGGTCTGGTGTGAACAGCAGAGTCACTGAGGGAGTGGCTGGAAGGATTTATCTCTGTGTCCAGCTCTCCCTTGATTGTCTCTACTTCCTGGCTGCCATGCCCCTATCCCCTGCCGCCCTGCCCTGGAGCCAATGGACTGGGCTGATGCTTGAGCCAAAATAAACCTCTCTTCCCTTAAATTGTAGATGTTGGGTATTTTGTCTCAGCCACACACACACAAACACAAGGTGACTAAGACAGGTTTTGGTACCAAGAGTGGGATCTTTTCTGGGAGACCTGACCATGTAGTTTTTGAAACCTTTGGTACTGGTTCATGGAAGGAGTTTGAAAGGGCTTGGACATGCATAAGAAAGCCTAGAATGTTATAAGCAGAGTTTGATGGGAGATTCTGATCAGAGCTCATAAGGTCAGAATCCAGACAAAAAGTCAGACAAAGACCAGGCTCAGGGGGTTTTGGGTAGGGAGAAAGACTCCTTTGGCAGCTGGACTTTAAGACACATGTGTTATCCTATGGCAGATAACTTGCCACATTTTGTTCATATCTTGAGACTCTGCAGAAGACTGAGATTAAGGGCAGCAGACTAATTAGTCTGGCAGAGAAATTTCAAGGCAGGCCAGGATTTAGGCTATGCCATGCATACTGCTTGGTGATGTTAGCCAGGTTTTACTGAAAATCAGGAACAAAAAGCCCATTTGAAAAGTTTTCAGGATTTTTTTTTTTTGGTCTTTTTTGAGACAGGGTCTTTATGCAGTTCAGGTTGGCCCTGAGCTCACTTTGAAGCCCAGGCTGGTTTTGAACTTGCAACAATCCTCCTGCCTCAGCCTCTCAAGTGCTGGTATTACAGGTGTGAGCCACCAGGCCTGGCTAAGTTTTCAGTTTTGCCAGAAAGAAAGCACTTGAAAAGATGGAGCAGAGAACTTGGTTGCTGAAAAATTAGAGTTAATAATAAACCAGGTACTTTGGATCAGGACAATAGAAAAATGCCCTGAGGGCATGTTAAGAACTAGCAAGAGCTAAAATTTGCAGGCTCAAAATCAAAATCGCAAAAATGAAAGACTTTGCTTTGAAAAGAGAGCCCCAGGGCACCCTGCTTGAGGAGAAAGGCAGCCTAGGAATTGATTCCCCAGGATTCAGTTCATAGTGCTCAGCCATCCAGGCCCCTGAAGGCCTCTGCAGCCATCATTCAAGAGGGCCTGACTACTGCTCAAAGCCGGCAGCAGACCTCAGCATCATCTATGTGGTGCTGGTTTTATAGGCATGTAGAATGTGGGGTCATGCAGGCTTCCACCCAAGTTTAAATGAGGGACCAGGCAGTGTGCAAAGGTGTGAGAGTGAAACAAAAGTGCAATGGAGACCCCAAGAGGTTGGAGAAGCCAGGAATGTGGAATGTCTATGGAAAACTGCCAAGAGTGAGCAAAGCCAGTATAAGAGAAAGGCTCAGAGGGCTACAACCACCAGCCATGTTCTTGCCCACAATTTGCCTCAGGTGCTGGGCATGAAACTACAGGATTAATGTTTAATCTGCTTTAGTCCCATTGGTTTCTAGTGCCAATCCCTCCCTCTGGAATGGGACTGTTTATCCCATGCTATTGTATGTTAGAAGTGTTTAATTTTTCTTTGACTTTTTTTTACAGGATCTTACAACTAAGAGTTTGTCTCAGAGGAGACTTTTCAGCAAGCTGAAACTTTTGGGGTTTTGGCAACTCTTAAAGATGGACTAAATACATTTTACATGGAAAGATACACGAGTCTTTTGTAGGTTGGGGCAGAATGTTATGGTTTATATCTAGATGTCCCTAAAGATCTCATGTCCTCATAGGAAGGGCTTTTGGAAGGTGATTGCATTATTAGGTGTATAGCTGACTTGCTGTTAGCAGAAGTGATCCCCGGTCTGGTCTGGAGCAGTGGATCACTGCAGGGTGTGGCCTAGAAGGGTGGGTCCTTCCTTACCTCCTCCCTTGATTCTGTCTGCTTGATTCTGTCAAGGGATGTCTCGCTTGATGCTGTGGAATTATCCTGCCATGGAGCCAACTGACTATGGACTGAAACATGAGCCAAAATAAACCTCTCCCCCTTCAGTTTGAGAGTTGGGTATTTTGTTCCAGAGACAAAGAAAGTGAATAAGCTCACTCCACCCAGCATAGACAAAAGGAAACTGTTAAAAATTCACCTTTATGCATTTTCCTGATACACAATCAAGAAGCGTGGACATGCTGGTAATGGTATTTAAAACGCCAGGCTTTAAATACACACAGACGCTCTTGCGTGTACTTACACCAAAGTTTAAATATATAGCGACCCATTGACCCAGCAGTTCTACTTCTAGGAATTTCCCTGTAGATAATCCTTTCCCAAAACAAATGAATAAGGATATTTATTTTTGCATTGTTCAGAATAGACACAGGCTGGAAACAACCCAAGTGCCCATCAATAAGAAATGGTACAGAAGATATAGCTGCATAGCCAGGGTGGGGAGGAGAGTGCACAGCTGTAATCCTAGCACTTGGGAGGCTGAAGCAGGTGGACCACCATGAGTTTGAGGCCAGCATGGGCTACAGAGTGAGTTCAAAGCCAGTCTGGACTACATATAGGAAACACACACACACACACACACACACATATACAAACAAGGCACAGCTGCCTGACAACTACGAATACAACCATTTAAAAGTATAAAACAAGGCTGGGGATTTAGCTCAGTGGCTTAAGCGTCTGCCTAGCAAGCGTGAGGTTGAGAGTTCAATCCCCGGTACCAAATAAATAAATAAAACAGGCCTGTGTGTTTTGGCAGAGAGTGATTCTGTGTTGATAGAGACTGGTGAATGCCCACACTTTTGTTGCAAAACAAAAAGCAAGAAGCATCATGTGTGTCACATGGCAGGATCTGTGTCAACAAAAGAGGGTGGGGGGAAGTTGCTTGTACTTGCACAGGTTTCCTGTTAAATGGTACCCTAATTAGGGCTGGAGATGCAGCACATGGTAGAATGTCTTCTTAGAGTACACAGGGCCTGGGGTTCAAACCCCAGCCCCACCAGGTGTGGTGGTGCACTCCTGTAATCCCAGCATTTGGGAGGCTGAGGCAAGAGGATCATTGCAAACTCAAGACCAGTTTGGGCTACAAAATGAGCCCAAGGTCAGCCTGAATTGCATAGTGAGACTCTGTTTCAAGAAGACAAAAAAACAAAACAAAAAGGGCCTGGGATATAGCTCAGTGGCAAAAGTGCCTGCCTGCCTGGTACCGAAAAAAATTCAAATTCACAACCTAGCACTTGCCAGGCAAGCACTTTGGTACCAGGCAGGTAGGCACTTATGCCACTGAGCTTTATCCCTGGCCTTAAATTAATTTTTCCTGGATAACTTTCTTTTTTTTTTTTTTTTGGTACCAGGGATTGAACTCATGACCTCGTGCTTGCCAGACAGGTGCTCACACCACTGAGCTAAATCCCTGGCTCTTCCTGGATAAATTTCTATACTATTTTATTTCTCTCTCTCCTGCTGGTGATTGAACCCAGGGCTTTGCACAATCACTGATTATTTATCCTATTTATTTATTTGTTACTTGAGACAGGGTCTTGCTAACTTTCCCATGCTGGCTTCTAAATTACCACCCTCCTGCCTCAGTGCCCCAGCTACCTGGAAGTGCAGCAGTGTATGGGTTCCAGCCCCTAATATAATCCTTATACAAGTGTGTGCATTTCCTATTGAAAAGCATTTTCGTCAAATTAACATTGATCTTTGTCAGAGTAGTAAGGTCTTGGACCTGAAGTTTGCAGGGAGCCCTGCTCTGGAAGGCCTGAAAATTCTCCACCTGTTTTCTGATGCGTGATGTCAGCAGAAGCTGTGTGCCCTTGAGCGTGCATTTCAGTGGAGGTGACTTTCCATAAATGCTCAGTCAGCAACTGTCAGCCCTGCTCCTTAACAGACCCGCCACAGTTGGCAAAGCTGAGAGTCTCTTCATGTTCCACAAGCTCCTCTACCCTGATAAGTGTGTGTCAGAGTCCTTGGGTTGGCAGTTGTTTGCCCAAGGTCACCCCAGTAAAAAATGCCACAACCTGTTTGAACCTGGATTCTTTGGTCTTTTTATTTATTATTTTGTCTTTTTCAGACAGGATCTCACTATGCAATTCAGGCTGGCCTTGAGCTCACTTTGTGGTCCAAATGGGTCTCAAATGATCCTCCTGCCTCAGCCTCTGGAGTGCTGGGATTCGAGTCATGTGACACCATGCCCAGCAGTGATGCTGGGATTAAGGATGTGGGCGCTACCTGCCCTAAGGGTGGGTAGCCTGGGTAAGATACTAGCAATGGAAAGAAGGTCATCGCTTTTCACTTGCTGCTTGGATGCTTTTACTGCTTTCTGCCTGCCATCTCCAACTGTTTCTTCTCTACGATGCCCCATGCCTTGGAGCCAGCTGATTATGGGCTGAAACCTCTACAAATGGTGACCCCCAAATCAACCTTTCCTTTTTTGAGTGTCACGTATATTGGCTCAGCAACAAGAAAAAGTAACCCAGAAGAGTTATCACTGGGTGATTCTCCATGCCAGGCCCTGTGAATCCCCTGTGACTTAAATGGAGGTTCAGCTCTCTGGCCTCACCAAACTGGAACTTTCAGGAGCATTTGACTTGGCTCAGTCCTTCTGTTACATTGCAGATCTAAAATGGCACCCAAAGCCTCATGCTTAGAGGGTGGCTGGACTATGGCAGGAGTCGGTACAGCTGGCTGACTGGGGAGACAGGTCACTGGGGGTGAGGTCTGGAAGGGTTTATCACTCTCCCCAGCTCCTCCCTTCTCTCTCTGGTTTTTGGCCACAGTGGTGTGACCAGCTCTCCTCCACCATATCCCTCTACCATGCTATCCACCTTCAGCCAGATGACCATGGAGCAAAATGTGAGCCAGAATAAACCTCTCCTTCCTTGAGCTGTGGATGTCAGGCATTATGTCTATGTCTCAGCAATGAGGATGTGACTGAGACAGAATTCAGTACCAAAAATGGGAGAGTACCTGACCGTGTGACCCAGACATTTTTGGAACTGGTTCATGGGAGGAGTTTGGAAAGGTTTGGAGATGCCAGCTGGAGAAGAAGCCTTAAAATGTTGTAAACTAGCTGGGTGTGGTGATGCATACCTGTAATCCCAGCACTTGGAAGGCTGCTGAGGTAGGAGGTTCACCATGAGTTCGAGACCAGCCTGGGCTACATAATGAGTTCAAAGTCTTCCTGTGAACTACATAGTAAGACTCTGTCTCAAAAAATAAAAATAAGGGGCCAAGGATTTAGCTCAGTGGCACAAGCACCTGCCTGAGAAGTGTGAGGCCCTGAGTTTGATTCCCAGTACCCCAAAAAATAAAAAACATAAACAAAAACAAAGGATGCTGTAAGTGGAACTTGATGGGAGATTCTGGACGTAGTTCAGAAGACCAAATGCTGGGCTGGGGATTTAGCTCAGCGGCATAAGCGCCTGCCTGCCTTGCAAGCATGCAGTCGTGAGTTCGATCCCTGGTGCTGATAAAAAAAAAAAAAAAGACAAGACCAAATGCTAATAAAATGGCAGATGGCAAAGGCCAGGACTAAGATATTTCAGTTGGGAACAATTTGTATGTTATCCCTAGCAGAACACTTATCTGCATCTTGCTCATGTCCTGGAATTTTGCAGGAGAATGAGATTAAGGGCAGTGGACTAATTAATCTGTCAGAGAAAATTACAAGGCAGTCCAGTGTTCAGGCTGTGAATGGATATTGTTGGGGGCTTTTGCCAGGTTTATATTGAAAATCAGTAGCAAAAAAGCTGTTTGAAAAGTTTTTAGTTTTGCCAGAAAGAAAGCACCCACAAAGATGGAAGAGATTAGAGCTTGATTGTTAAAAAGATTTGCATTAGGGCCAGGGATTTAGCTCAGTGGTTTAAGCACCTGCCTTGCAAGCACTTGGTCATGAGTTTGATCCCCGGTACCAGAAAAAAAAAAGGAAAAAGATTTGCATTAAAAGAAGCCGAGTATTAGCTGGGTCTGATGGGATACAACTGTAGTCTCAGCCCCCAGGAGACTGAGGCAAGAGGATCACCATGATTTGGAGGCCGCCTGGGATACCTAGTAAATTCAAGACCTGAACTATATAAGACTCAGCTGGGCATGGTGGCACATGCCTGTACTCTTAGCACTTAGGGGGCTGAGGCAGGAAGACTCATGAGAGTTCAAGGCCAGCCTGAACTGCACAGTGAGACCCTGTCTCAAAAAACAAAACAAACAACAAAAAAATCCAAGCAAGCAACCAAACCAAAACAACAACAAAAACAAACAAAAAAAGAAGTCAGAATTCAAGGTCAACCTGAATTGCATAATGAAACCTTGTTTAAAAACAAATATATCCCAACTACTTAGGATCAGGACAATAAGAAAAATGCCTTGTGGGACCAGAAAGATCTCACCCTTCTCAGCCCCAGAATTAAAGTGAAAGACTTTGTATTGAAAGAGAGTCCCAGGGCCTGTAGTCCAAATGGTGGCCACCTAGGAAATTTGTTCCTTTGGATTCAGTTCATGGCAGTCAGCCATCCAGATACCTCTGCAGCCATGATACAATGGAGTCTGGCTACTGCTAAAGCTGGTAGTAGACCTTGGTGTCATCCATGTGGTGCTGATTTTACAGACATGAAGAATACAAGAGTTGTGGGGCCATGAAGTCTTTCAGCTAGGTTTCAGAAAAAGGCCTGGAAGGACAGGCAATGTGGCACTGAGAGGGCAGTGTGTGAAGCATGAGAATGTAGCTGAAAGTGCACTGGAGGTCCCAGAAAGTTGTAGAAACACAGAATGTCTGAAAAATGCTTCAAAGAGTGAAGGAATTCAGCCTAGGAATGAAATGAGGGCTACAACCACTAGCAATACCATATGAGCAGGGTCACTCAAGCCATTTGGAGCTTGCATCTCACCATAGCTTGACACTGATGCTGGACACAGAGCTAGAGGATTTAATGTTTGCTCTGCTAAGTTTCAGTCTTGCTTTGGTTTCACTGGTTTCTAATCCCCTACTCCCCCCTTTTGGAATGAGAATGTTTATCCTGTGGCATCGTACATTGGCAGCGTTAACTTTCCTCTGACTTTTTACAGAATTTCACAGCTACAATTTTGCCTTCAGTTTCAGAGGATATTTTGGACTTGGACTTGTTAGCAACGCTGGAACTGTGAGGACTTTGGCTAATACTAGAGATGGGCTAAAATGCATTTTGCATGAAGAGATAATGAGACATGCATGCATTTTTTTCTGATCAAAGACAGAATGCTATGGTTTAGATCTAAAACACCCCC